>VWYI01043640.1:242602-286647 GCA_013399455.1 Anthoscopus minutus | reverse complement strand
TGCCCGGGCGGCGGCGGCGGCGGCGGCGAGGGCGAGGTGAGTGCGGGGCTGCGGACCACGCGTGTCCGCGCCGGGCGGGGGTTCGCTGCCGATCCTCACAGAGCCATAATGCCCCGCAGGCGGTGCCGCTGCGGCTCCCGCGCCTGGCCCGGGAAGGGAAGCCTCCCGGGAAGGGGGGACACACCCGCGTGGGCGCTGCCGCGGCGTCCCCGCGGGGACAATGGGAGCCACGTGGCTGCGCGAGAAGGCTCCGGCGCGACGGCCCGCGGAGCCCTGCCAGGTCCCGCCGGTCCCACGGTAGGCAGCGAGCGCCATGGTAGGCAGAGGGATGCGGGCGGGGGTCAGCCGAGCCGCCCATCCTCCTGTTCCTGGGGACAGGCAGGGACACGACAGAGCAGGGACAGCATCTGCGCAAGGCCACAGCGGGATGAGCTGTGTGGCTGTCAGCCCGACGCTCGTGGTGCAGTTTGGTGATTACTCGCTTTGCCGGGGCGACCTGTGGCTCCACTGGTGCCGGCAGTGGGGAAGGCACAGGGCGGGCATGCATCTCTCCGGGACAGCCGTTTCCAGGCTGGGCGTCGGCGCTGCTCCGTGGCAGGCAAGATGCCCTCGTTGAGCCGGGGTGAGCCCGACCTGCCCTGGTGCTTAGACGGGGGAGCCAGACGCCCGCGACGGCGATGGCTGTTCGTCTGTTCTGCCTCTCGCTCATCTTGCTGCGAGCCGCGCTGACGAGTGCTCCAAAAAACTCGTCCCCTCCAGCGAGGGATTTTCAGCAGTGGCTGTTGGTACGGAGCGAGCCTCTCCCCAGAGCCCTGGCAGGCGCTTCAAAGTGGGGTGTGTCGGCAGCAGCCCGCCTTCTGGCCGCCTGATGCTCCCTGCTGCCAGCACATGCTGCCCCAATACCAGGGGCAGCAGGTGAATGACAGCGAGCGCCCACGGCTCCGCTCCCCTTCCTGAGGTGCCTACCTCCTTGGGGCTGCTCAGCAGCCTTGCCGCAAGAGGGCTGCTGCTTTGTTTGGGCCAAGAAGAGATGCTTTGCAAGCAGGGACAGGAGCTGTCTTGTCTGCAGCTGGCAGCCACACAAGCCCTGGAGTGTGGCCAACTCCCCCGCGGCCCCCGGCGGGGACCCCAGCTGTGCCTGCGCCTGAGATGCGCTGCCGGCAGCTGCCAGAGAGTGACCTGGATTTCAGCCTCCCCCTAAGCCTCTGCTGACAGCAGGAACCCGCTCCCTTCCCGAGGGCACATCTTAGGGCCAGCAAGGCCTGACTGTCTCCCTGCGCTCTCCAGCACCCTCTGATACTGCCAGCTAGCAACTGAACCCTCTCTCCTCTCTCGCAAGGGTGCACCATCTGCCTGGGCCAGGCCACCTTCCTCCGCTTCAACCACCCTGCTGAGGCCAAGTGGATTAAGAGCATGATTCCGGCGGGGGGCAGAAGCCCATCGGCTCTCTATGGGCTACCAGCAAGTAGGTGACCTCCCTCTTGTCCTAGCTGGGGGAGGGCAGATGCTGAGGTGCTCCCTGACCCATGCCATGCCATCCCAGTGTCCAATGCTCTCCCAGCCCTGTCCTGTTGCACTCAGGAGTGGGGCTCACATCCGGCTGTAGTGTGCCATCCATCAGCTCAGCATGGTGTGGCAGCTGCACTGGTATTTGTTAATGATTAATGTCATCTCAAAGAGGTTGACTGTGGGGGCACTGAGGCATGGATTTCACTTCTGCCCAGCCTGGCCATGGCAGAGCCATCGCCCGTCGGAGCCCCCCCAGCTGAAAGCGGGTGTTTATGTGCTGGGGTGGCTGGGCTGGGATTGTGAAGGCCATTCTTCTAGCTGCTGTCCTTCATCTCATGAGCTTATCTCACTGTGTCTGCCTGTCTGTGGGACAATGGGCCAGGTGCCAGTACCATGCCCAGTTCCTGGGAATGTCCAAATCTCTGATCCCTGGGCTGGTAGTCCTTATCCCTGCCCCAGCCAGCACACCCTGGCACGGGGGAGAGGAGCTTGGCTGCCTTCCCATGCCACGTGTGTGTTGGGAAGGCAGCATGCCTGCAGCTGGGGGACAGGATGAGGGACACGAGGAGGTGCTGTGGCTGAGGAGCATCATGCAGCCGTGCAGCAACCCGTGTGGGCCTTGAATGCTCACTGCCATGTAAGACTGGGTGGGATGACACTGCCAGGGCTGTGGCACATCTTTCTGGGCATGAAGGCGGTGCCAGCTGCCGTGGGGGAGCTGCTGGGTGCCAGGGGGTGACGCAGCCTGGGTGGCACGCTGTCCTGGCTGGGCTCCGCGCCTGCTGCGATTCGCTGGTCCCCTGAGTGACAGGCACATCGGTGCTGCGCAGGGGGGACCGGGCAGCCCAGGCAGGAGCACCCTGGCTGGGGTGTGGGGAGGCTGCGGGCGACGTGGTGGTGGGTCCGGACGTGCTGCAGGTCAGCAGCTTTTGGCTATTGCATCTCTGACCCCTTGCTGGGAAGCCAGAGTGTGCAGGGGGCAAGTGTTGGGTGCCAGTGGGTGGTGCGGGCAGCTGCTCTCCAGGGAGTGGAGCAGGGAGCTGCGACGCAGGGAGGGCGGCTGGGCTGTCCTCTCAGGTTTCTGTCTCCTGGGTGATGGGGTTAGCGGGATTCCAGCCTCCTCCCTGTCCCAGAGCCCCAGCTGGAATGGGACAGGGTGGCAGCAGGGTGCAGGCAGCTCGGGGTGCAGCAAAGAGAGGCTGAAATCCAGCTCTGAGTCTGCAAGGCTGCATGGAAGAATGATGCCAGGCTGCCCTGTAGCACCCAGCACAGGCAGGGGCTGCAGCAGAGTCACACCTCACTGATGCCTGCTGCTTTGTTTCCCTGCAGAATCTGAGGCCCTGGTGAATGGTGGCCACCAGCTGTCCGAGCGTGGGTGTCACAGCCACAGCTCTCTTGTCAGCTCTATCGAGAAGGACCTGCAGGATATCATGGACTCACTGGTGCTGGAGGAGTCAGCATCCCCTGGCATCCAGAAACCACCTGCCTGCGGCCGATCCCCTCTCTCCCCTGTGGTGAATGGGGGTGGACGCTGCCTCCTGTCCCCTCCACCCAGCCCTGGGGCTGCCTCGGGGGGCTCCAGCTATGAGAACTTCTCTCCCCTTTCCTCCCCAGCCAGCAGCGGTAGCTACACCAGCCCCTCACTCAGCAGCCAAGAGCAGGTCCCAGCCGTGCCGCCCCCTCTCCCACTTCGCTCCTCCAGCTACAACCACACTGTCCAGCCACCCACTCTGCCTGCCGGGGGTTCTAGTGAGCCTTGGCCAGCAGAGAGGCTTGGGGACCACCGCGTGGGCAGCCCCCGGCTGACGCCCAGGGTGGCACCGCGGCCGCGGGTGGCCCTGCAGGAGCGGCCTCCCAGTCCCTTCCGGGAGCCACGGGACTCTCTGGTCTCCAGCCGGCAGCCCACCAGCAGGGCAGTCCCAGAGGCCCGGTTGCAGCCCCCTGAGAGCCCACGGGTGGCCCGGAGGAACATTGAGAGCATGCGGGAGCTGCCACCCCTGAGTCCCTCCTTGTCACGCCGGGCTGCCAGCCCCCGGGTGGCCCCTGACACCCCCTCCCCACAGCCCCGGCTGGGCAGGGAAGTGCCTGGCAGTCCCCGTGCCAGGCGCAAGGGCCCAGAGGAGTCCAAAGGTGCTGGGGGTCCCTCACCCCCACTGCTGGCAGAGAACCCCACACGCCGTCCCAGTTTCAGTACCTGCCTGAGCCCAACATACGGGCTGGGCTCCCCGGCTGTGCCCTCGCCCCGGCAGAGCCCCCGCACCCCCAGGAAGCCTTTGGGAGACTCACGGCAGCCAGCGGGGTCACGGGAGCGCAAGAACAGCATCACTGAGATCAGTGACAACGAGGACGAATTGCTGGAGTACCATCGGCGGCAGCGGCAGGAGCGGGTTCGGGAGCAGGAGATGCAGCGCCTGGTGAGCTTTGGGGCTGGGAGGGGACACGTTTGAGTGTGGGACTTTCTTTGCAAATACCTGTTGTCGTTTGCTGCTTTGAAACCTGGCCTTTGCCTCTTGGGGATTTGCCACAGCTGCCGGCTTATCCAGGGGGATTACAGCCAGGAGCAGCCATTGGTGCTCAGCAGCTCTCTGGGAACACAAAGCCCCCAAGTTGCAGCAGCCTCTGGAAGCTGGTGGGGCTGGCATAGCCCCAGGGCTACTGTCCAAATGGTGGTGCCCCTGCCTTCTTCACATCTTGTCCATCCCTGCCGGGGCCCATCTGCTGGTGGTGCCATGACTCTGTGGACGTTGCATCTATATTTAGGGCTGATGGAGTTTTTATGGAAGTGGCATCTGCCTGGGTGAGGTTTGCTGTGTCTCTGCCAGGCCTGCCAGCCGAGCCGCCTGTGTTTGCTCAGCCCTGACTCAGCCTGGCGCAGGCAGCCTGAGTCACTGCCTGGAAATAGTGGAGGCGCTCGGCAGCCGGCAGTGCTGCCTGTAATTAGCCTGTCTCCAGCTCCCAGGACATCGCGTGCCTGGCTCTGCTGTGGGGTCGAGCTGGCTGCTTTGTGCTTTGTAACGTTGCCCGCCCATCCCAGCGTGCAGGCTCGTATTCTTGTGGCCACCATTGGCACAGGGCTCTGTTTGCTCCTGCCACAGCATGTGCTGGATGGGTACTGTTCTTCCTCACAGGAGCAGCAGCGCCTGGAGACCATCCTGAACCTCTGTGCTGAGTACACAAAGACAGATGGCACTGAGCCAGGTGACATGCACAGGCTCCTGGCTGGTGACACAGATGCTGGCCAGTGGGTGCCCAGGGGTGCCATGGCTCTGGGGCATGCTGTCGAAGAGCTGCAGCAGAGGGAGAGCCTGGAGAGGTCGGATGAGGAGAACCTGAAGGAGGAGTGCAGCAGTACTGAGAGTACCCACCATGAGGTAAGGGGATGGCTGTGCCATCCTGTTACCATGCCATGCTGTATTGTGCCATGCCAATCAGCCCTCTCCACAGCATGAGAAGCTGACAGGCCCCCGGGCCAAGGAGGCACAGCGGCTGGAGGAGGAGCGTGCCAGTGTCCTTGGACGCCTGGACCAGCTGAAGGGCCGTGTCAAGGAGCTGGAGCAGCAGCTGCAGGAGACATCGCGAGAGGTGAGAGGTCAGGGCACGCTGCTGAGTCCCCTGCAGTTTGCTGCCTTCACCAGTCAGCACTGAATCCTAAGGGTATGAGCTAGATCCAGCTGGAGCAGCAATCCTGACATTGCTTTGCTTGTCCAGGCAGAGATGGAGCGGGCACTGCTGCAGGGTGAGCGGGAATCGGAGGTGGTGCGGCTGCGGCAGGAGCAGGAAGCAGTGCAGCAGCTGCAGGAGAAGCTCTCCTGCCTGGACGCCAGCATCCACAAGGAGCGGGACAAGGTGAGCCCAGTCGCAGGTTCCCATTGCCACCAGCTGTGCCATGCCCTCCCTGGCACTCACAGGCAGTGCTGCAATGCCTCATGCTGCTGCATTCCCCTGTGGACACGTTCTCCAGACCCTGGGCTCCACAGAGGCTTTGGGGAGCAGCCCCTGTGGTTTGCGTTGTGGGGGGATCTGTCTGTCTGTCTGTCTGTCTGTCTGCCTGGGCTAGTCAAACAGCCCTGCTGGAGGAGAGCACGGCCAATGCTCGGGAAGCATTCTGGCTGCTGCCTGTTGCTCTGGCAGGGAGACTGTGGTGTGAGGCTTTCCAGATGGCTGCTGCCTGTGGTGGGCAGTGCTGAAGTAGGGGCCTTGGCGCTCCCCATTCCCTGCCCTCACTAGGGAACTGCGTCTTGCAGCAAGTCACCTCACTCCACTGCACCTTCACGTGTGATGGCAGCTGTTGCTGTATTGTTCAGCTTGCTGGAGGTGGCTGGGAGACCACTGCAGGTGTTTAATTTGGTTGCTTTAGGAAGGGCTCCTGACCCCCTTCCCCCTGATGTTGCTTGTGGTGCAGTTACTACCTGAAGGCACCCATGACGCTGCATGTGTGGCAGTTTGTCCCAGCTGCTGTTTGCTGGCTGTGTCACAGCCTTGCAGGCAGTGTGGCATGGCCTTGTTTTTGGGAGAGCTGCCGGGATCCAGTTCCCGGCTGCCTGAGGCCACCGTCCCTATGCAGCCTATGCCAAGGTCCCACCAGCAGCTCTGTGCCACTGTGATGTGGCATCAGCATCCCTCGGGGTCTGGCCAGCCCCATGGCTGTGGGTCCCAGGGCTGTTTGGGTGCCTGTGGCCTGGCAGAGTGGCCACTGGTGCCTGCCAGCAGTGCTCCTACTGAATTTTGGAGTTTGGTTTTGGTCTTCCAGCCCTTTTTAGGCATCTTCTATGGTCAAGGACAGCCTCATGCAGAGCCAGGAGAGGAGTGCAGGGAAAGCCCTCTCCCAGCCTCTCTGCTGACCTAACTGCCCACTTTCCTAACCCATCTGCACTACTTGCACTAACAGTGCCTACTCTGAACTCTGCCATCACCTCTGACATCTCTGCATGTACAGGAAGCCCCCAGGCAACCCACAGCTCCTCTCTTGAGGCACATGCCTGTACCAGCCTTGCCTCCCTGCCAGCCTGTCCCCTTATAGCCCTTTTCATGACATCTCATCTCTGTGTGGAGCCCAGGGTTCCTTGCAGCAAGCATTTCTCAATGCCAAGCCCCCATATGGTAGTGTCAGACTTGTGAGAGGTGGTTCTCTTATGCCAGTCCCATGTTGCTGGCCCCATTTTACTGCTCCTGTGGCCAGGTCCCTCATCTTGGCCCAGGAGTGTCTGCTCTGCTGCTGATGCATCATAGCCTGAGCATCTCTTGCTGGACCACAGCCTCCTGTTTTCCTGTTGCCCCGTGGGCAGCGCTGTCCTTCTAATGGATGAGAGTGTTCCATGCCCTCAGGCTGCATTCAGGACCTGGCAGCAGTTAACAAAGCCATTTAGTGGTTATCGTGATGCAGCTTCGTTCCTGATTTGGATGACTTGAACCATGCTGTCAGCATTGATCTTTTTGCTGCCTGCAAGTTTGTTTTTGGAAACACAAAGCAGAGGTCAAGGGTTGGCTGTAACCCCTCTAACACTGCTTGGCCCCAGCTCCTGTGTCTCTTGATCTCTCCATGATGCTCCATCTCCTGAGCCCCCTCTGTCTCCAGCTGAGCTCCTCTCTAACTCACAGCTTCTGCATGGCGCCCATTTGAGAAGTGTGTTTTCTCTCTCCTTTCTTTTTTTTTTTCCCTTTTCCTTTTTTTCGTTGTTTTGTCTTGTTCTCCCCTGATTCAGGAAAGGGCAAAGGTTGATGCTGAAAGGAAGGAGCTAGAGCAACTCCGGGCGCTTTACCATGAGTCGAAGAGCCACCTTGATAAGTGCCCCGAGTCAATGCGGGAGCAATTGCAGGAGCAGATGCGAAGGGTCAGTGTCTCCCCCCACCCCTCCCGGACCATGGCCCACCTCCCTCCACTCCAGCTTAGGCCGGCTCTTCCCTGCCAGCCGGGGCCGCACTGGGAGCGTCGCACCCGGGCTGGAGGCGGCTGGCACCGGGCTCCATCGTCCTGGTAAGCTTGCCACTCGCCCGGGCCCGGGGCGCGGGACCGGCTCGGCAGAGCTCCTCGGGACCGGCTCGGCAGAGCTCCTCGGGACCGGGCAGGGCACGAGCATGGACCCTGCCCTGCAAAGGAGGGCAGACTGGGGAGCCTTGGGGGTTGCTGCATCCTCATCTGGCTGCCTCCAGCTGTTTCCTGGGAACATTCATTTACACAGTGATGTTGATTGGTGTTACTGCTAGTCCTCAGCATTTTTTCCTGTTATCTGGTATTTTCTGGAAGTGGTTGACTTTCCCCAGCTCATGGCTAGTGACTGCACAGATAAACCCACGTTGCCACAGCCTGCTCCAGCCAGGCATTCATGTGCTGGATGAGGGTCTGGTGTGTAGTGGGCAGGGCATGATGGAGCAGTCTCTGTGTGTGGGAGCCTTCAGGAGCCACCACATGAGTGCTGGGTCACTGGCTGCAATCTCATGGAGCAGGGTGAAACACATCCCTGTGGGGTGCATGGCGCAGTGGATGCCAGAGTGGCACTGGCAGGCCTGGAGCTGAGTGCTGCCACGTGCTGTTGGTGCATGAGGGCTGGAAGGACACACAGCAGTCTGTCCAGCATGGTGCTTGTCTGTCGAGGCTTTGCCGCCTGTAGGCTTGGTGACACAGTGTTGTGTGTTGCTGGCACATGGTGTTTTGCTACCTGTCAGGGCATGGCTTTAGCCCATATGTGGTTCAGCAGGGGCAGCTGGTCTCCGAGGGCTGGTGAAGCCCCTGGCTGTGGCGAGCTCATCTCATGGAGGTGACTGCCCTGTCCTGGCCAGTTCTGGGTGCTCCAATGCCTTCTTCTGATGGCAGAAACTCCTGTCAGTATCTCTCGTGTTTCTGGTGCCCAGCAGAAGGCAAAACTGCCTGCGTGCCCACACCAGGCACAGGGGTAAGGCTTGGCCACCAGCTCTTGTTCCTGGCGAGCACCAGTAGGATGTGGAGGCAATGGCAGGAGGTTTTGCTGTGGGAGACCTGCCTGCAGGATGCAGAGGTGCCTGTCCAGCGGGACTGATCCACTCACAGTGCTCCTGTGTGTTCAAAGGAGGCAGAGGCACTGGAGACAGAGGCCAAGCTGTTTGAGGACCTGGAGTTCCAGCAGCTGGAGCGAGAGAGCCACCTCGAAGAGGAGCGTGAGGCACGAGGCCAGCAGCTCCTGCAGAGCCGGGCCGAGTGCCACCGCAGCATCGCGCGCAGGAAGGTAGGCATGGAGGAGCAGCAGGTCCAGTGTGGCCAGGCTCTGCCCCTTGGGTCTGGCATGGCCAGGCTGCATCCCATGGCTCACCAGCAGCCAGCTCATCTCTGCTGCCTGCTCCCCAGGAGCGGGTGGCTGCCCTGGATGCTCAGGCTGCCCAGATTCGGCTTCAGAGCGCCCAGGAGGCCGAGCGCCTGGCCAGGGAGCGGAGCAGCGTCCTGCAGCTCCTGCAGAAGGTAATGCCATGATTGTGTGCTCCCGAGGGTGCTCGAGGCAGGGGACAAGATCATGCCAGCTCTTGACAGGCTGCTGGCAGGCAGAGTGAGCTTGGGGGGTGACTGGCCATGGGGTGCCAGTAAGCATCAGCTACCTCTGACCTGTCACTTCATGTGCAGGAGAAGGAGAAGCTCGTGTCTCTGGAGAGGCGGTACCAGCTTGTCACAGGCGGCAGGAGCTTCCCAAAAATGTCCTCGGCTCTCCGAGAGGTAAGTGGCTAGAGGAGGCTGTGGTGCTTAGAGCTGCTCTTCTAAGCTGCTGTTGTCATTGAGGATGAGCCTTGTGCTCCCCCAGCTTTGAACTCTGCATCAGTTCCTGTGTTCCCAAGTGCCTTCTGACCAGAGCCAGGTGCTTCCAGCTGCTCACAGTCTCTGCATGGGCTGCAGAGGTTGGGAGGGAGGAAGGGAAATGCAACAGAGCAGTACATGGAACTGGACTGCCTAGGGTCACATCCTTGCTGGAGAGCAAGTGTGGGGATGTCTTGGTGCTGGTCCAGGGGACTTAGGTGGAAGTGAGCTGCCCCATTACCCTGCTTGTGGCTTTGAATGGGGAGCCAGAACCATGATGCCCTCAGGGGCTGTGGTGCAGCCTGACCTGCTGCTGGTAAGAGGCGCAGGATGGCAGAGTCCCCTTGTGCCTGCCTGCAGTGGGACTCCTGCTGCTGCCACCTTGCTATCTGTGCCCACCTTGCCTACATGATCTTTACCCTTCAACAGGAGACCCTCCACATCTCAGAACCTTATGAGCTGTTGGAGGGAACTAAGCCCCTGAGCTCCCTGCCAGCAGCAGCTGCCTCCTTAGCTTCTCCTGCCACCTACTCCTACCCCAAGGCACAAGAGGTAACTAACTAAAGGAACCAGCTGCATGTGCTTGCTTACTTACCCCTCCTTGGCCAAGACCCCTTTTGTGGACTGATGTCACCCCCAGGCAGCAGGGCAACCCCACAGCAGCATGGCTGGAGCATTGATCATATGGGAGCCATGCTCATTAACACTCAGTCCCTGATTCCAGGTGCTCTCCTGAGCCCACAGGACTTCCCAGTCCCTGCTGCTGCCCTCTGTTTTAATCCTGGTGCCGTGGTGTGGGGCACAGGCTTCCCCCTTGCTCACTGCTTGCCATTTGGCTGGGCACCTCCTGACAGCATCCTGTAGGGTCCTGCTAGCCTGGCTTTCCCAAAATAAGAACAAATGCTCAGCTTTAGCATGTTTGGTTCAGAAAGGACAGGAAGTGGATTTTAATCTGGTTCAGCACAGCTTGAGGTGCCTCATCCAGTGCTGCTGCATTAGGGAGAACTTATGGGCAGCCCGAGGCATCCTTGCCCCTTTGTAGACACTCGGGAGAGCTGAGCTGAAGGCTGGAGCAAGATGGGTGCCAGCACACCCAGCCCAGCTTGAGCGTCCCAGGGTGCATGGTGCTGCACCCCAGGGCAGCAGGGCAGGGCTGGGGAGGCAGTGTTGGGACATGAATGCACAGGGAAGTTTGCTCCCACTGTGCACTCAGTGCCATGATGCCAGCACATGGGTCTAACTCTTCTCCTTCTCCCTTGCCGTGGATTTCTAGGAGTACATGAGGCTGTCTGACGTTTTCAGGTTCTGCAGCAATGCACATGGCCCCAGCCTGGACACTAAAGCTTCTGCTGCTGCCCCTGCTGCCGCTCAGCGCTCTTTCTTGCTTGCTGTAGCTCCCACAGCCGACGAGGTACCTGCCCCAGAGCATGCTCGGGTTTGCTCCCTCGGGTTGCCCGCTGCATCCCAGGCACTGAGGGAGCTGCAGCCCCGCGGCCTCCCTGTGCCCTGGTGCTTGGAGCCCACATCTCTCTGGGGTCAGGACACTTGTCTGGCTGCAGCTGAGTGGGGAGCAGAGGCTCAAGCTACCCAGTCTCCGTGCTGGGGTGCACTTCTTGCCTGCTCTGGATGTAGTGGCAGGGTTGGGTGGCAGAATGGGTGCCCAGCAGTGGGAGGGGCGGCCCTTTGTTTGTTGGATGCAGCCCTGGCACTTGTCTGAAGCGAGGAGGATGCAGAGCAAGCCTGACCCAGTGCCCAGCACCAGGGTGGCTGCAGCACCAACAGCTTTTCCTCCCAGGACAATGAACCTTCCTATGGGGGCTGGAGCTGCCTGCTCATTCCTCTGTGCCTGCTTGCCCTAGCTCTTATCCTGGTTTAATCTGCTTCTCTCTGCCCAGTATGTGACTGTTGAGCAACTCTCGGGTATCCTGGGCAGCCTCCACACCCCTGCTGCTTCCCTGCTGGGCTGTACCCCTCCGGCTCCTTCATCCTCAGGCTGTGCTCCTCCTCTTCCTCCTCTTCCATCTCTCCCTTCTCCCTTCGTCTCTGCAGAGGTTGGTGCCCTGTTTCCCTCCCTTTGGCCCCTTGCACACTTCCTGGGAGGTGATGGAGATGCACGGGAAGGGGTGAGCTGCAGATGGAGCTCAGCAGCTCAGGCTCTTGACAGTCCAAACACCATTGGCTGTCCTGCCTTCTGCTCCACTGACTCCAGGGCAGGGGGTCTTTGTGCTTGATCAGTTCTCACATTCTCTTGAACAGCAAATGGCTCCTACAGCTGCTGGGACTTAGCCAGGGAATGCACAGGATCCCCAGGGGCCTGCACATGAAGTTCTAGGGGAATGGTGCAGGCATAGGCAGGGATGCTTCAACCTCTTCTCTGTGCATCTGTCCCTCTTGCTGCATTTGTCCTTCATCCCTTCTCATGCAGCCTCTCTCTCCAGATGGAGCAGCAGCTGTTGGGAGGCTCTGTGTGTCTCCCGGCTCTTGATTTAGAGAAGTGGTACCAGGAGCTTATGGCTGGCTTTGAGACCTCCTCTTCCTCTGTCTCTCCTTCTTCTTCCCCTCCTCCACTTCCAGCTAAAGCTCACTCCTCTCACAAGGCTCTCCAGGTAATCCTGGCTCCCTGCTGTTGAGGCTCAGGTGTTGGGGCCGCTGGTTGTGGCAAAAGTGGGGCAATGTGGGGATGTTTCCGTGTACCCCGTGCCCTGGGTGCTGCTGGGGCCCTGGCTGCCAAAGCGGGCAAAGGCAGAGCAGACCTCTGGCCTAGGGCAGGCAGTCTCTGCCTCTTCTTGGCCTTCATCCCTGCCAGGATGGCACCGACACAGAGCAGGATCTGGGGAGCCATCTGTCCAGGGGGACTTTCACAGTTCCCCCATGTCTCTCTCACTGTGTCCCTGTGCTCAGGTCTATCGTGCAAAAACGGAGGGTGGTGCTGGTGTCCTCACCCCTCGGATGAAGAGTGGGACCCCTTCATCCTCACAGCTCAACCTGTCCATGCTGGAGCGCAGCCCCTCACCCAAGGTATGGCTGCCAGGGGGATCCAGGCCCCTGGCCATGGCTCACCCATTCCTGGTGCCAGTCCCCATCCCCATCCTTGCAGCTGACCACCTGCTGTCCTGCCCAGGGCCCCCCAAGCCCGGCGGGCAGCCTGTCCCGTAACCTGGTGGCCACGCTGCAGGACATCGAGACCAAGCGCCAGCTGGCCCTGCAGCAGAAGGGTGAGCTCTGGCTCTGCATCCTGGCTCTGTGGGGTGGTGGGACTTCGGGAGATGCTATCCCTGCTGCCACTTGGGCAATGGAGAAGGGAGCCTGGCCAAGGGTGGCAACAGCAGCAGTGCTCCAGCAGGATGCAGTGCCTCTCTCATGGTCACTTGCTTTTCTCCTCCTCTCTTTCCTCCTGACCCCTCCATCTGAAGGCCCATCTCCAGCCAAGTTGCTCCCAGCAGAGCCCTTGCAGCTAGGCAATCTATCAGGTAGAGATGTGGGGTGACTTGGACTGCCTAGAGCAGCCCAGAGGCCAGCTGTTTGCTGGCACCTTCTGCCATGTGTAATAGAGGCATGATCAGTCCAGGACCCCAGATGCATCTCAGCATCTACTTAGAGACAACCCTGTGCATCCCTAACCTGCTATTGCTTTGCCCAGTTTGTTCCTACCAGCCTGGCACATAGGTCCCCCTGCTTCTGCCCAGACAGATTGTGGTTCTTGCCAGAGACAGCAGCTCCCACCTTTGCCCCTACTATGCCTTCATGGCTCCAGCAGTTCCTGTAGTGTCTTCTGCCTGTGCCACCCCCTTGCCCACTGTGATGTGGCTCTATTTGTGGCACATTTAACATGGCATTGTCATCTTCCCATGGCACAGGTCGGCAGGTGATTGAAGAGCAGAAGCGGCGGCTCGCAGAGCTTAAGCAGAAAGCAGCTGCTGAGGCGCAGTCCCAGTGGGAAGCCCTGCATGGACAGCCCCCTTTCCCCGCTGCCTTCCCCCGGCTCATGCACCACTCCATCCTCCACCATCACCGTCCCCATGGTGCTGGGCCCCGGGCTGAGGAGCTGGACCATGCATACGACACACTCAGCCTGGAGAGCTCAGACAGCATGGAGACCAGCATCTCCATCGGCAACAACTCTGCGTGCTCACCTGACAACATCTCCAGGTAACCTTGGGGCCAGCTTGCATGGCCAGGGGACAGCCTGCTCTGCTGGTATGCTGCTGGGTCAAGGTCCTTCTTGCTGGGGCAGCAGCTGTGGCTGTTTTGTAGTGCCAGCGGGATGGAGTCAGGGAAGATTGAGGAGATGGAGAAGATGCTGAAGGAGGCACATGAGGAGAAGTCGCGGTTGATGGAGTCCCGGGTGAGTGGGGGCACCGGCACCATGGCTAGATGCCAAGCAGGTATCCAGTCCTTGGGCTGAGTGCCTGTGCATGTGGCAGGAGCGGGAAATGGAGCTGCGCCAACAGGCGCTGGAGGATGAGCGCTGGCGCCGGGAGCAGCTGGAACGCCGACTGCAGGACGAGACTGTGCGGCGGCAGAAGCTGGTGGAGAAGGAGGTCAAACTGCGGGAGAAGCACTTCTCACAGGTGTGAGGCAGGCTGCTATCCCCCTCTCCCAGCCTGGGCAGTGAGACACATCCAGCTTCCTGCTGATGCCCCAGCTCGCAGCAGGGGGACGTGGCTCTTGTCACCGTTGGTGGGCTTTGCAGGGCTGTGTTGCTTTTCCAGGCTCGTCCCCTGACACGCTACCTCCCCATCCGCAAGGAGGATTTCAACCTGCGGCTGCACATCGAGTCCTCAGGCCACAGCGTTGACACCTGCTACCACATCATCCTGACAGAGAAGATGTGCAAGGGCTACCTGGTCAAGATGGGTGGGAAGATCAAGTCTTGGAAGAAGCGCTGGTTTGTCTTTGACCGCATGAAGCGCACCCTCTCATACTATGTGGGTGAGTCCCTACGCTGCCTCGCGTCCCCTCCCCATGCCAGCACCCACAGTCAACAACAGTTCCCTCTCTTGGGCAGATAAACATGAGACAAAGCTGAAGGGTGTTATCTACTTCCAAGCCATTGAAGAGGTTTACTATGACCACCTCCGCAGTGCTGCAAAGGTGAGAGCTGGGCGTTGCCAGGGATGCTCCTAGAATGGTCCATGGCCCCCGATAGTGCCAGCTTCAGGGTGCCAAGGGCAGGACCCCAGTGCTGGGCTTTGTGGGGGAACAAGGAGGGGGTTACTGCTGCTCAAAGGGGAACAGAGTGCTGATTTCATCCTCCCCTCCAGAGCCCCAACCCTGCGCTCACTTTCTGTGTCAAGACCCATGACCGGCTCTACTACATGGTGGCACCATCAGCCGAGGCCATGCGTATCTGGATGGATGTCATTGTCACTGGGGCAGAGGGCTATACCCAGTTCATGAACTGAGGGGGGTGCTGTGCACCCTGGACCCACCAGCTGCAAGGACTTCTGAGCATCCCAAACAGCGAGGAGCTCCTGAGGGGACCACAGTCCCTGCTACACCTCATGCCAAGGGCTGTGCACGCCGAGGTTGTGGACCTGCATTGGGTCCAGCTGGGTGGTACTGAGCATTGCCTGTTCAGGCAAGGGAATACCTTTTTTTATGTTGACTTTTTAAAAACAAACTTTATCGGAACAATATCAAAGTGCTGAAATGTAAAAAGCTGCCAAAGACCTGCTGGAGCCCGAGCTCTCTGCTTCAGGGAGGTGCTAGTTTTGGGGCTGATGCTGGTAGTTGCTGCCATAGTGTTCCAGGGAAGGAGACGGTGAGGCCATGGTGTGCTGCCACCTGGCCCTGTGTGGCCAGGACGTCCCGCTGTGGTAGACTCAGACCCCTCTTTGTAAACCTTTTGTAATTTCGAATCGTTGTCCCCCTGTGCCAGATGGGGATTGCGATGCAGACTGCTGAGTCATAAAGCATTTCGTGAACCAGGCTGTCCTTTCTGTGTGGCCTCTGAACTGGCACCACATTACAGACAGACCAGTCTGCCCCTGCGCTGGGGGGACGGATGTGGGGGCACTGGGCAGGGGCTGGGAGTGAGCTGAAAGGCGCGGCATCGTGCATAAGAGGTCGTGGGGACCGCAGGAAGGTGCAGGAGGCGCCAGCGGGAAGCGACCGGAACATCGGGGACAGGGAGAGACCAGAGGAAGGGACGGAACCCCAAGGAGGGAAGGGCTGGGGAGGCGCCGGGCCTAGCTGAGTCCACGGAAGACGTGCCAAGCCCGAACAAGACTCGAACCGTGCCTAACCTGAGTCAAGCCAAAACCGGGACCGAGCCGAGCCGCGCGAAGGCGGGGCCAGGGCGGAGTCTGGGGGCGTGGTCTTGAGGGGCGTGGTTTGGTGGGCCGGCAGCGAGGCGCCTCTCGGCCGCCAGGGGGCGCACACAGTGCAGGCGGATCGCACGTGGCTCGGTTGCCGTGAAGCGCACGCGCAAGCGCACGCGCGATGCCAGAACGCGCGCCGCTCAGCCCGGCCCCCGAGGCCCCGCCCCCTGGGCTCTCGGCCAATGGGGCCTCGGCTCCTCCTCGTGACTGCTTCCGGCTTCCCCCGACGTGGCCCAATGGGCGCGCGCGCGCTGCGNCCAGCCCAGCCCAGCCCAGCCCAGCCGAGCGGTGCCGAGCATGGCGCGGTTGCCCGGCTGGGCGCTGCCCTGGCTGCTTCTCTTCTGCTTCCTGCCCGCCGCAGGTGCGTGCGGGACGGTGCGGGGAGGCGGCAGTTCCTCGGGCTCTCCCAGCCTGGGCCGCTACGCCGACGGTGCGGGGCCGCCAGGGAGGAGCGGCCGGTGCTGAAGTGCTACCCCAGCGCCCTGTCCGGGCCGTCCTTGTCTTGGCCGCCCACACCGGGAGCAGGTTCTCACCAAGGGTTTGTTTTCAGAGCCGGTGGCGGTGATGTCGGTGGACGTGGGCAGCGAGTCGATGAAGATCGCCATCGTGAAGCCTGGGGTGCCCATGGAGATCGTCCTGAACAAGTGAGCGGCTGTCGCAGCGCGCCGAGCGCTGCCCCGGGAGCGGTACCGGTGGATCCGGTCTGTCTTGCCGCGGCTGTAGCCTCCCCACCCGCCCCGGGAGCGGGCGGAAATGAGGGTGGCTGGGCCTCGGCCATCCCTGTTCCTCCGCTGCTGGAGGAAGGCTCCCATCCTCCCACGCAGGCTTGTGACTCAGTCTTGCCCCAGGGGGGCAACTGCGGGGCATCGTGCAGGGCAGTTTGTTAACTCACCTCTAAGGTGTTTGAGTGCACTTTGGGTACCTTTCAAGCAAGTGCGAAAAGCCCTCGTGGTGAAGGGCACCCAATGGGACACCCAGTTCCCACCTGTCCACCGATTCATAGTTCCCCACAAGGGAGCCCAGAGCCGGGTTTGTTTTGCTGCAGCTGTTCAAAGCCCACACTTGTAGCGCAGGTAAATCTCTTGCATCAGCTGCTGCTGCAGCCCATCCTCAAGCCACTGAGTGAAGAATCTGCAGGTGAGAGATGATATATGATCTGGAACATCCTTGGCTTCTGGGAGTCTGGAGATAACAAGACCACCCACCTCCCTGAAATTCAACAGTTATAGATAGAATGAGGGAACTTGTCTTGCCTTGCTTATGGGTGGAGGAAAGTAAAAATAATCTAATCAAAGCACTGAAGGGGAGGGGAGGGAGGGCTACTCTGATAGCCCCTAAGCTGAGCAGAGGCTGGCCCCCCTCTCCACAGCAGGCATCCAAGCACCTTCCCTTAGTCCTGGAATGGGAACAACATCCTTCTTCACTGGAGACTGGAATGTTCACCTGTTTCAACTGGTTTATTCCTCCCTCTCTCTCCTCAGGGAGTCACGAAGGAAAACGCCTGTGGCTGTTTCCTTGAAGGAGAGCGAGCGTCTCTTTGGTGATAGTGCACTGGGAATGGTAAGAGTTTCTGTTCACAGAATACATGTATCCCACATTGCGATAAAAGTCTGAGCCAGTATCTTATTGTTGTCCTGTGCTTCTCATCTCCTTGATGTGTTGTTGGCTTTGTGTAGTGGCTGTGTGCTCCTACTCCCATAGCAAGAGCTGTTCCCTGCATAATCTGGGAGAGGTTGGTTTGAGAACAGTGTAACTGAAGGAATGCCAGTGAGTGATGTGGGTTTTTTTCCTGCAGTCCATAAGGACGCCCAAGGTGGCATTCCGATACTTCCAGGATCTGCTGGGGAAGCGGATCGATAATCCCCACGTGGCGTTGTACCAGTCCCGATTCCCGGAGCACGAGCTGGTGAAGGATGAGACAAGACAGACTGTTATCTTCAAGTTGTCCCCGTAAGTGGCTACTTCTCTGCTCTTTGTGGGATGGACTTGAGCTGCCAGGCTTCTGCAGCTCACTGTTGATGCCATCATTTTCGTTTCCCACTGCAGAACGATACAGTATTCTCCCGAGGAGATGCTGGGGATGGTCCTGAACTATTCACGTGGTCTGGCTGAGGAATTTGCAGGTTGGAAGGATTTAGCTTTTTCTTGTTTGTGTGTATTTGTACACTGCAGGATTTGGATAGAGACCAAAAGCGTTCAGAAACCCAGAGGTTTTAGAAATAGGATGTTGGTTCTCTCCAGCTGTAGGCTGTAAGCAAGACTTAGCAGCTATCCAGTTATCATTTGTTTCTAATATTATGCAAGTTTGGGATCTTAATCCTACTCTTGGTGGCATAGACCGCATTTACCAACTAGTCTTGCAATGAAGGAGCCTTACAGGCAGTCTCTGGAGAAAAGTGAAGTGCTTTCTTTCTCACATGTGTGATCAGAGTGGAGGCACATGGGAGGTAGCTGCAGGGGAGGGTGGAAGTGCCTCTGTGAAAGCTGTGCTGTAGCTGTTCTAGATGGAAAGTTGTTGGAGCTGAACTAAAGAGCAAAAATAGCCCTTTGCTGTGAAACTTGCTATCAGAGAAGAGGCTGTCATGCAGATTTCATGTTGTGTTGCTAATGAAATACCATAGTCATGAAAAGTGGATAAATTACTAGGAGGCTTTGTCATGTGGTCAGTGACACTACAGCCAGTCCAAAGACTTTTTACTGGAGAGTGAATATGATTCAGTGACAATGTTAGGCTCCATGAAGATAGTGTTTATCGAAATGGAAGGCTACCCAGAGCATTTGAGAGTATCCTGACACATGAAAGAGAGGTCAGTAGACTTGTGGCTTTGTGCAAATACACCAGTTTGCGTCTGCCTGGTTTCAGCAGGATAGAGATTCTTCCCTAGGGATCCTGGCTGCAGGGTTGCATTCCATGTGAGTCTTCACCTAGTGTCCTCTGGGTTTGCTACTGTCACTCCACCTCAGCAAGTCTTTGCATGTGGCTGCACTAATGCAGAGTTCCCTGCCACTGTTTCAGAGCAGCCCATCAAAGATGCAGTGATCACAGTTCCTGCCTACTTCAACCAAGCAGAGAGGAGAGCAGTTCTGCACGCTGCCCGCATGGCTGACCTCAAGGTGCTGCAGCTGATCAACGACAACACGGCTGTAGCACTGAACTATGGGGTTTTCAGGAGGAAAGACATCAATGCCACGGCACAGGTAGGTGCATTTGGGAGATGCAGAGTCCTGCCAAGTTGCCTGCATGCAGGGGAGAAAGTGCAGCAGAAAAAATCCAAAGAACTTAAGGCAGACTCTGCTGATCAAGCGATCTTCTCTGTTTTCATGTGTTCATCAACAAGACAAAGAGATTAAACCCTGTGTGCATGAATGGTGAAGCCTGAAAGCTGCTGGAGTGAGCGCAGATCCTGGGGGTTCCTCTTTTGTATAAACCTGTATTTGTTCCTTGCTCATCAGTTGGGGGAAATAACAGCAGTGATTACTTGAAGTATGGGAACACTGACTCAGAAGTACTTGATTTTCCTGAGGCTGAAAAAAGTGCAAAACTTCAAGTTTGGAACTATGAAATAGAAGTTTTCTTGTCTCCTTCTGTCAAATGTGCACCTAAACAATGCCTGTGTTTGGTCAAAATATGAGTTGTGTCCTTAGGGTATAAAATCAGTCCAGAGAGTGGATAGCTGTGGCCTGTATCACACCAAAAGGGTTCTTTCCGTATTTGTGGGGTATATCCAGGTGTTTCTGCTTCACTGTCCCAGCTTTTCTTTTCAGAATATCATGTTCTACGACATGGGAGCAGGAAGCACTGTTTGTACAATTGTTACATATCAGACAGTGAAAACGAAGGACTCAGGAACCCAACCTCAGTTGCAGATCCAAGGCATTGGGTAAGAATTCCACACGAGTTGCACAAATCCCACAGGTCTCAGGAAAGAAACCATTTGTTTCACAATCTCTTTATCATGTAGAATTTTTTAGTGAGGCTTTAGTACAGTAATTTAGATGGCTGAGAGGGAAACGTTTGGAGCAAGATGGCTCCATTTGGGAATAATTTTAGTGTTGCTGTCTTTTGCAGAAGGTTACTGAGAACTTCCAGGAGCCTAGGAGGGAACCAGTGTACTTAGTTTGATGTAGGCTTGCCTGTGATAGCCTCAAGCCATGTAAGCCTATTCCATTTCATGTAATCTTATAGAGTGTATCAGTTGGAAAGAGGAATACACTTCTGGAGAGGAATGAAAATGCAGTGTATTTAATGCATTGCCAAATAAAGAGGGGGGTGCTATGCATACCCAGCCCAGTGATTTTAACTCCAAAGCATTCATATTGCTATTTTCAAGAAAATACCTTGGACCTAATACAGTTGTCCTTTGACTTCTCTGCTGCTTGACATGCTTGCCAATAAGGCATTTACCTAAAATATAATGAAATTTCCTGTTGAAAGGCTGTTGTGATGGTGAATCACTTATTTCTATCTTTCTTTCTTTCATTACAATGTATTATTTTGGGCACAACCTTTGTTCTTTCACAGCCATCCCAGCTGATAACACTGCAGCTACTTTTGACCACTTGGCTGCCGTGCACATTTGTGAAATAATCCATGAAATCCGTTTGTATTTCAGTTTGGTTTCGCTTATTGCACCTCTGTTCATTCTTTTGCTCAGGTTTGACCGTACTCTTGGAGGCTTAGAGATGGAGCTTCGTCTCCGGGACTACTTGGCAAAACTCTTTAATGAGCAGCACCCTTCAAAAGATGTCCGGCAGAATCCTCGGGCCATGGCCAAACTGCTGAAGGAAGCCAACCGCCTGAAAACGGTGCTGAGTGCGAACGCCGACCACATGGCGCAGGTCTGACCTTCTGCTGGGGGCTCCTGCCTTTCTTGGGCTGAGTTTTGGGTGGGTTGAGGACTGGTGTAAGGGAACACTGTCCCTCTGCAGTGCAGGTGTGCTGAGGAGCATCGCTCCCGGTGGTCCCTCTCAGCTTGTGCCCGCTTGATTGAGTGGATTGAAGAAGAGTTATTCGTGTCAAGTGTGTTAAATAAGCTTTCACTGAGAGAAGCTGTCCATTACACCCCATGTTCCATCCTCTCATCACCTTAGCAATGGTAGGGTTCAGATGAGTGTGGTCAGGTCTGTTGTGTGTTAAAAAAGCCAGAACTTTTTGCACAGTGGGCAAGGATTTTGCTTGGAAAATGCTTCACAATTAATTTCATTCTACCTGTTTGGTTTTTTTTCTGCACAGATTGAAGGATTACTGGATGACATAGACTTCAAAGCCAAGGTCTCAAGACAAGAATTTGAGGATTTGTGCTCTGACTTGTTCAAGCGTGTTCCAGGACCCGTGCAGCAGGCTCTGAGTAGTGCAGAGATGAACATGGTGTGTTTAAGAAAATGCATTACCAAGCCTGAAGCTTCTGTGTGTGGAGCTGCTGCCACATCATGATTGAGGCATCAATAGTTGTGTTATCAGGACTGTTAGGAGGTAGATGCTTCCTATTGTGACAGTGATGTTGGTGCTACAGAGTTTGCCTGCTGCAGTGTCAAGCAGGAGTGCACTGTCCACCAGAAATTAGGGACTTGGAGGAGGGGCTTTTCATCTTAAAACACTTTACTCTTGTGCTGTAGAAATAATGATGTTTCCTCTTTTTGTCTTGGATACTGGTTCTGGTCTCACTCCTGAAGTTTTAACTGAATGAGTCTGGAAACAGAATTATGGCTGTTCAGACTTCTCTGCACACTCCCTAAAGGGAGCCCTGTTGTGGGCTGCAGTTGGACCAGACCTGTGGCAGTCCTTTGGAGGGAGTCACTGTGGCTTAAATGCTCACTTTCCAGGGTGCCATGACTCTTGAGCAGCTTTGGGCTCTGATATTCAGTGCAAGACACTGAGTTATCTCTTAGAGTCTGGATTTCTGTCTGTTCAGATCCAGCTGGCTCTTGGGGCCACTGTCTCCTGTGGCACTGAGCTATAATTTGTCTTAATTTTGAAACAAGCCCCATGTTTCAGGTGGCTTGAAGCCATTGTCATTTTGCCACTGTTTGACAGACCTGACCCCAAGTGCTTTGTTGTTGGCATGGCTGGTGTCCATGTGAGATCTGTTG
Organism: Anthoscopus minutus; assembly: GCA_013399455.1. Taxonomy (NCBI): domain Eukaryota; kingdom Metazoa; phylum Chordata; class Aves; order Passeriformes; family Paridae; genus Anthoscopus; species Anthoscopus minutus. The sequence continues at coordinate 264,969 of VWYI01043640.1, read as the reverse complement.
GGCACTGGCCTGCTTGGGGACAGTAGGCTGCAGTGTGGGTGTTCCTAGAGCACCCTGGCAGCATGTGGTGACTGGGGAAGGAGCGTAAGGATGCCCTGGACTTAGCTTTCCAAAATTGCTTTCTTAAGACAAGGTGACTGTTTCCAATCCCTAGGATGGAATTGACCAGGTGATTCTAGTTGGCGGTGCCACACGGGTCCCCAAAGTGCAGGAGGTTTTGCTGAAAGCTGTGGGCAAGTGAGTATGTGAGGCCCCCTTCTAGTCTGTCTCCCATTGACAAGCTGCTGTTTATGCAGAAGCTGCAAACTTCATGTCTGTTGCTTTTTGCTTTGTAGAGAAGAGCTGGGCAAGAATATCAATGCTGATGAGGCTGCTGCTATGGGTGCAGTCTACCAGGCAGCTGCTCTCAGCAAAGCCTTTAAGGTGAAGCCCTTCATTGTTCGGGATGCTGCTGTGTTTCCTATCCAGGTAACCTTTGGTTTTCCTTCTCTTGTGCAAAGTATGGGGAGAAGCGATCCGGGTTGGAACCTCTCGGCTTCCTTTGAGTATGGAAGCTCTGGAGATCTTTCTGCCAATCTAATCAAGAAAGCAGAGGGAGGTCTTCTTTATAATAGAAGTGCAGTATCCAAGGAGCCAGGCATATGCAAATATCAGCTGAGGAATATTTGCCTGCCCCCCAACTTTTGCAGAGCAGCGAACACTGCTGATGTAAGATGCCGCAGTTTGCGGTTGCTGAGTCGTGTTTTTTGGTTTTGATGCAGGTGGAGTTTACCCGTGAAGTTGAGGAGGATGATAAATCCAGGAGTTTAAAGCACAACAAGAGGGTTTTGTTCCAGCGCATGGCACCCTATCCCCAGCGCAAAGTAATCACGTTCAACCGTTACACAGATGACTTTGAGTTCTATGTCAACTATGGAGATCTGACGTTCCTGAACCAGGATGATCTGCGGTGAGTTGAGCCCAGCTCCCGAGCTGGCAGCTCTGTGGCAATGCAACTTACCTGCCTGGAAACATATTGCCAGTGTGTCTGTCTGGCACATCTGTTTTCTGAGCTGCATGTCGTTTAGCAAACCGAGCCCTGCCAGTTCCTGCTTTTTCCATCATCACCAGCATGAGCGAGAGGAGGGATTGGCTGTTCTGCAGCACTTTTCCTGAGTTCTCTCTCTGCTTTTGTGTCATCAGAGTTTTTGGTTCTCTCAATCTCACTACTGTGAGGCTAAAGGGAGTTGGAGACAGTTTCAAGAAGCACTTGGACTATGAATCCAAAGGCATCAAAGCACACTTCAACATGGATGAGAGTGGTGTACTGAGTCTTGACCGGGTAAGCACCACCCTTTGGGATGATTGTCAGCTGATGTATTTTTCAGTTTTGTCCTTTTCTCTGGTCCCTGCTTAAAACTAATCCTGAGCTTCTATTTCCAAGGTGGAATCAGTGTTTGAGACCTTGGTGGAAGACAAGCTGGAGGAGGAGTCAACACTGACAAGTAAATGCGGAACTTTGATATTCATACTGACTTTTGTTACCTGTAATGGCTGAAATAACTACAAGTGATATGTTTCTTTGGGTTTGGGGTATGGAAGTTACACAGTCTGACTGTATGTGTGGCTGTCTGCACACAAGGGGAGGTTGGAAAAGTGTGAGTCTGCAGTGTGTGAAGCTCACCTACACCACCAAGGGAGCCCCTTGGTGATCATTGCAGTTGTGAGGGGAAGGACTGAGAGCTGAAGATGACTTTCTTCCTCTGGACATGTAACATTCTGAATTTCTTATCTCCCATCAACAGAACTTGGAAACACTATCTCTAGTCTGTTTGGGGGTGGTGGCCCTACGCCAGAGACCGGAGAGAACCTGACAGACTCAGTTCAGGTGAGCCCTGGGGTGACTGCTACTGGAAGGAAGCCCTTTTGTCTTGCTGTGGTAATTATGTAGAATTACCTGTTCTGCAATTTCCACATTTTAAACATTGTTTTGCTTTCCCCGTTACTTGCTTGTGATGACCAGGAAGAGGAAGAAAGCCTAGCTGAAACAGTTAAAGAAGAGCAGGGGGAGAAGCAAGACCAGAAAAGCCATTCTGTAGATGCTGGTGAAGAACAGGGACAAGAGAAACAGCAGTCTTCAGATCAAGCAGAAACTGCCTTTCCGAAAGCAGGGTCACAGAGAAAGGAAGAAGGCGAGAAATTAGACCCTCAGGTGAGCATCAGATTGAGGGAATGGAACTAGTTTTAATACCTAAGAAATGGCATTTCCTCAGTGGAATTGTCCCTACTCTGAAGTGCCCTGCCTTTGAAAAGAGTTGCAGAATCTGAAAATCTGTTCCCTTTGCTTGAGAACGTACTTTGTGTTACAGGGTCCCAAAGAAAATAGAGAAACTGCAAAAGAGGAAGAGCCATCCAAAAGTTCCAGTGACAGCACAGCTACCAAAACAGAGGAAGAGAAGATCAAAGTACCCAAGAAGCAGAAGCTTGTCCATGAGATCACCATGGAGCTGGATGTAAATGATGTGCCTGACCTGGAGGAAGATGAACTGAAGAGCTCAATGAAAAAGTAGGTTTGAAATGGCTCTACAGAGTTAGAACTCTAGATAAAGGAAGTAAATTGCTTTAGAATGGTAATGGCTCACATGGAGTGCTGCTGACCTCAGAAGCTGGTGTGTGATGTGCTCTCAACCAAAGGCACTTGCTACCTTTGATTTCTGTTCTCTTTGCATGTTAGACTCCAAGACTTGACGATCAGAGATCTAGAGAAACAGGAAAGAGAAAAGTCAGCCAACAGCTTGGAATCATTCATCTTTGAGACCCAGGTAAGAGAGGGATATAAAGAAATGAGAATTCCAGGAGAGCAGTGGAAGTGTTTTGCACAGCTTTTGGCTGATCTCAGTGCTGGGGAGTTGTCTGAGCATGGGGAAGCTGATTTGAAGAGTCCAGGTTTTGTCTTTCAGTCACTTTTTCTAATGCTATTAGGCTTCCTAGGTCCATGTTTCCTCAATACAAAATAAAGCCTGCCTTCAGCATGTCTAACAGTTTGAACAGTTGCCCCCAGACTATAAAGAAGCTACAACTTCTCAGGAACTGTTGTGCAGAAGTAACTGGTGTTCAGTGTGTGTGAAGTAATGACTGTTGCAGTGTTACCATCACGGGATGTGGGTGTATCTACACCTGGTGTTACCATTATGCTCCTGGCAATGCTAGGAGCAGAGCTTGGATTTGAGAGGGTGCAGGCAGCACCCCAGCCCAATTGCAAGTGAATGCTCTGGTTGTTTTATGCTTCCAGGCTCAGTAGTGTTTGACCAGAGTGCTTGCTTTTTTTTTAGGACAAGCTCTACCAAGAGGAATATCAGTTTGTCTCAACAGAGGAGCAGAGAGAAGAAATTTCCAAAAAGCTTAGTGAGGCTTCCAGTTGGATGGAGGAGGAGGGCTATGCAGCTGCAACCAAGGTATTGCTATGTGCAGTCAGGATACCAGTCAGCTGTCACTGGCATGGAAGTGACCACAGAGGCTGACAGAGCCTTTGTAACCTGGTTATTGAGTTTCTTGCTTCATCAGTGCACTATGCACAGAACAAAGTTGTCCCAGCCATTCATGTTTCTACAAGAGTTTCAGCAGGAGCCTGTTGACTCAAAGCTTATTCATGTGACTCTTTTTACTGCACTTGAAATGGTGTATTTGACAGAGTGAAAAACAAATGCAGTTATAACTTCTGAAATTGTCAGTGTTAGAGTAGTCAAAGTAGCTGTCTCCTTTCTCCTCTCCCCCATTTTCAGGAGCTGAAAGACAAGCTTTCAGAGCTGAAAAAGCTATGTAGGAACCTTTTCTTCCGTGTTGAGGAAAGGAGAAAGTGGCCAGAACGCCTGGCTGCTCTGGAGAGTCTGCTCAATCACTCCACCATCTTTCTCAGGTAAGGGCAGACTTTTGGGAAGGAAGGTCATGCAGCTGGTCATGTAGGAGCTGCCAGCAGAATGAGACCAGGGTGAATGTGAAAGTCAGTGGCACTTGCTGAGAAAAGGCGAGCAGGACCCTGCTCCCTGGTGTCCTGTCCTGCAGGACCTGTGATGGGCACACGTGAGCTCTGTCCAAAATGGGGGACAGGAAGGGTTGTTGTGATGTTTTTATGTTACTGGAGCTGTAACCACAGAGATGCCAAAGTGCAGTCTGCTTGGCTTAACAAAAGCTTTCTTATCTACAAGGGGAGCCCGGATGATTCCAGAGTCTGACCAGATATTCACAGAAGTGGAACTGAGTACGCTGGAAAAAGCCATCAATGAGACAACGGTACTGAAGGATGGAGTGATGCTGGGGGAGGGTGGGGTGGCAGTTTGGGTTATGACCTAAACTTTCACCCAAGGTCATGGAGTAGAATGTGCATGTTTTATTTTCGTGCCACCAGCAAACCTTTTGTGTGTTTCAATGTTTCCTAATGCCCAGTCTGACCCCATTGTGTCTGAGGGGAATTGGTTCCTGTGCTGCATGTGGAATTGTCTCCAGGGTGGGGGTGGAGCCCGGTGATCTGACTGTGCTCAGTTTTTAAAGGCAGGCACTGGGTTTTGTTTCTCTTTGTCCTATGTCTGGGTAACTGAGAGGTTGGTGGAAATGTAGCAGGGAGGAGAGCTGCTCTGAGTAAAGCAGAATATCCAGGGACAGTGATTTGAGATACTGTGATATACAGCAGTTCCTGGAACCCAGAAGCATTCCAAAAGCACCTCTTCCCTCACGTCCCACAGATTTGGAAAAATGAGACACTGGCTGAACAGAACAAGCTTACTCCTACTGAGAAACCTGTGCTGCTCTCTAAAGATATAGAGTTCAAGATAGCAGCCCTGGACAGGGAAGTGCAGTATCTCCTGAATAAAGCCAAATTTGCAAAACCCAAACCCAAAAGGGAGAAGAACGCCACAAAAACTGATTCAGGCAAGAATACTACAGCAGCCCCTGAGACTGAGAATACTATCCCTCCCACGGAGGGGAAACAAGAAGGTAAGTAGCATGCTTGGAGCATGGATGTAACTCCCTATTACATAATTACCACATGTAACACATGGTGATTCTCTTGACGGAATGGGAGCTAAAGAAGGGGGGACAGTAGTTACCTGTGAGATTAAGTGAGTTTGCTCTTTATTTTCAAAGACAAGTGGGAATTGCAGTGCCTTTTCCCCCACCCCACCCCACTTGTTTGGGTTTTATGTGAAGAAACAAAAATTATTTTCAAATTTCCCAGGATAGTCAGTACCTGTCTTACCTGTCTTTCCTTCTAGGAAAGATAAGCCATTGACTGCACTTCAGTGTATTGAGCTAAATATTCAAGGTCCTGTCCTAGATAAATAGAGTGAATTGTTGGTGAAAAAGGTTTGTGACCTAGATGGACTCTAGGGAAAAAAGTCACTTAGGGCACTAGGACTTAAAGTTTTTTGAATTTTCTTAAGATCCTCAGGTCCCAAGTGCCCTAGTCCTTCTAAATCTGGAGTGCTGTTTGTCAGCATTCCTGCTGGTTCCTCTGGTCTGAGCAAGGGATCCTGCTTGTAGTCACAGCTCCAAAGGTCATCTGCCTGTGCAACCAGGGCTTCTGGGGGCATAAAGCCTGGCACTCAGAGGGCAATGTGGAGCAGTTTTGTGGTGCTTCTCTTTTGAGTGTTGTAGAGTGATCCATTGTGAGAGTGGATTATTACAGTCCTGCTGAGGCACCACAGCTGGCTGGTTTCACCTCACCTTTACTCGCCTAATATCTTTGCACCTTGTCTCCTGTGTGTTCTGTCTTGACTTTTGTTTCCTTCTGCTTTAAACATAGACAAACCAGAGGATATTGATCCAGCCAAGGAACCTCCTACAGCTGAGAAAGCAGCAGTAGATGATAAGCCTGGATCAGACTCCGGTGGGTAAATGTTTTGCTAACAATCTGGAACTTGGGAGCTGCAAATGCAAGGTGTCTGGGGGCTGCTTTGCAGATTTTTAGATGTAAGAGGTAGTGTGATGGTAGAACCCCCCTGACTGCTGATCCATTGTTAATTCTGCAAACAGGAAGACAAATTTGGGTTCCTTGCTGTTCCTATGTTTTTGCTGTTCAGAGTGGAATTTTTATGCACCACTGCTGCTTTGTGCCCCTGTCCCTGCAGTTTGCAGCCAGTCCCATGGCTGTGAGATGGGCTCTGCTTGAGAGCTGCTGTGCTGTTCCTGCTGCCAGGACAGCACTGTTAAGGGACAAAGAGTTCATGTCTGCTGCTCCATGGAACTGAGTGTCAACCCCCAAAACCTTTGCACCATGGACTGCAAGTTTTGTGGCAAATTTTGCAAATGTCAGGGACTCTCAGTGCTGCTTTGTGCGCTATGAAAACCACTGCAGTGTGAAACTGAGTTTGCTTCATCACACAGGGTCCAAAAAAGAGAAGGCAGAAGCTGGAGGAGAAAGCAGGAAAAACGATGAATTGTAACACCCTGAAATTCCACGAGTGTCAGCATCTATTTATTTTCTAGTTACTTTCTTGTTTTTCTTACGGACCTGGTTAGTCATGATGTAAATGGAACACAACAAGAGTCTGACAACACAATGGGATAGAGATGTAAATTTATTTTTTGTTCTTTCTGCAGATTTTGCCTCTACTAACTTAGTGAATTGGTTTTTGTTTTTCTTCTGTTATGTGTGGCAGACTGCCCACCAAGAATTGTCTCTGTTTCAATACAAAAGTCACCGAAGTGACTTTCCTGTGGGGAGAAAGCAGTAAAGAAACATTTTAAGGTGTAGGAAGTAACCTGGAACATAAACTCTTGTGAAGATGATTGCAGAAGGATGTGGACCTGAAGTGATGTTGTCTTTGCATATGAGGCCCTGACTTAGATTAAATGGGCAATTTCATCTAGTGGCAGGTGTATTAATACTTGGATTTGTGGGAAGGTAGAACAAAATTGGGAAAGCAGATGATCTGTGCTTTGAAATATGGCTGTGTCTGATTTCCATAGGCTGTTTGTTAAAACTGTCTGTGCTCTGTAGCAGAGTCCAAAAACCATGGAGTGAGACTGGACAAAAATATTTTGTTTATAGTTTTAAAAAGTTCAGAAAAGGCAACATTGAATGCAAGGAGAGGGAAAGATGAGCCATGTTGGCACAATCTCTAGTCAGTCACAAGGACAGTGATACGGCTCAAACAACCAAACCTGGCAAGTCTTAATGGCAACTGCCTTCCTTCCTCGGTATTTTGTGCACTTGGACTGACTTAATCGTGTGACCTTCCTGTCCCTGGCCGTGACCTCCTGCCTCCTCGGACCGTCCCTGCTGCCGCCACACACACGAGTGGGGTCCGACGGCCGCCAATGCGCATCTGACATTGTTCTCCATTCTGGCCTCTTCAACCAAAAATAAAAACGACACTTCCAGCCGGGCTGTGCAGAGCGGTGCGGCGTGCGCCGGGAGCCGGGGCGGGCCGGGGCGGGACTTCCGCGGGGCGGGGCCGTGTCCCCGTGTGTCCGTGCGTCCGTGTGTCCGTGTGTCCGTGCGGTGCGCTCCGGACCGCTGCGGCCCCGCGGGGAGCGATGGCGGCCGGCGGCTACGGGCGGTACCGGGCCGTGATCTTCGCGGCCATGTTCGTGGGGTACACGCTGTATTACTTCAACCGCAAAACGTTCTCGTTCGTCATGCCCGCCGTCATGGCCGAGGTGCCGCTGGGGAAGGACGACCTGGGTGAGTGTCGGTGCCGGGCCCCTCCGCCCCGCCGGCCCGGAGGTGGCCGTTCCGCGGGCTGAGGCGGCCCCGGGCTCTGCCCGCCGCAGGTCTCATCACCAGCAGCCAGTCTGCAGCCTACGCCATCAGCAAGTTCATCAGCGGCGTGCTTTCGGACCAGATGAGCGCCCGCTGGCTCTTTTCCTCCGGCCTCCTCATGGTGGGCTTGGTCAACGTGGTCTTCTCCTGGAGCTCCACCGTCATGGCCTTCGCCGGGCTCTGGTTCCTCAACGGCCTGGCCCAGGGGCTGGGCTGGCCGCCCTGCGGGAAGATCCTGCGCAAGGTGAGTGCTGGGAAAGGTGGGGGGACTTGGCGCTGCTGGCTTGACCTGTGCTGGCATCAGGGCTGTGCAGACCATGCTTGCTCAGAATCCAGAGGGACTTGCAGCTCTTCTCACTCCCTGCCAGCCGAGGAGGTCTAGGGCACTACCTGCATTCTGCTGCCTGTGGATGGAAATTTCAGTGCATGGGCATCTCTTAATCTTTGCTTATTCTAGCAAAGATCCAGTCCTGTAGCCCTTGCCCCTGTGTACCTAGAGTTGTGCACCGTAGAGACAGACTTAGTTGGAATTAAGTATTTTAGGTGTGGACACACAGGACTTCTTGTCTCTGCTGCTGCAAGTCAGAGTTTGCTGTGCGTCAGGGGCCAGTGAGCACGGGTCTGTCTGCACGCTTGGGCAACTTGAGAATTCCAAGCCACAGGTGGTTCAGGTAGAAAGCTGGATAAGATGGAGGAATGGCACATGATGAGTTCCTAAGCTGTATGTACTTTGGGTTTGTGACAGTCTAAAAGGACCAGATTGATTTTTCCCTAGGACAGAAGGAAAGGAAGTAGTTTAGCTTTATGCTGATCCCTCACAGAAGATGTAAAATCCAGGAATGAATGTACTGCATGTAGTTGTGGGTTGGAGTGGGGAAGAGATAAACAGTTTTATTGACCTTTTGTGAGGCACCTAGCCTCCCCTAACTGATGAGGAGAGTGCTGTCCAGGACAGTTGAATGCAAAGAAAAGAAGGGCCCAAATAACAGAAATATCAGCCATAGTGTTTTCTGAGGGTGTTTGTGAATGTAGATCTCAGACATTTTCCTGCTGACAAGAGCCACCCAAGTGGTTGTGGCTCCGAGTGCTCCTTGCAATGTGGAGCCCATCGTGTCTGATACTTAATGCAACAGCGAGTACTAAAGTTACCGTATGACTCTCTGCATATCCGTCCAAGTTCCTGAGCCAGCAGACCTCTCCAGGAGGACGCTGTTCCTAGCAAGTGAGTACAAAAAACATGTGCTCTTAAACTTGCCTCTCCTGCCCCACGTCTCAGTTTCATGGTCTGTAAGTGGAAATAACTTTGAGCTGGCTCACAGTGTGAGCACCTGTCAAGCTTTTATGGCTGACACTTGAGTAACGTTTGGAGTTCCCTGCATGACTAAAGTAGTGAGGTGTGGGTGTTCCCTCTACCTGCTTTTGGAGTTCTGTGCTTGAATTGCCCCAACCCCACATCATGGGCCTCAAGCGAGGGTTTTCAGATGTGCTGTCACTTTCTTACACCTCATGCTGTTTTTCTTGTTGCACAGTGGTTTGAGCCTTCCCAGTTTGGAACTTGGTGGGCAATCCTGTCTACAAGCATGAACTTGGCTGGAGGCTTAGGCCCCATTGTGGCTGCTCTTGTGTCTATGAACTACGATTGGCGCAAGACTTTGTCCTTCTCTGGCTTCACCTGCATGGTTGTCTCTTTTGTTTGCCTTGTCCTGATTAAAAATGAGCCATCGGATGTTGGGCTGCCCAGCATTGAACAAGGAGCCAAGAAAGGGAAGAAAGGTGAGCATGTGATTTTGATGCAAGCAGGCAACTGCAGGAGAAGATGCATTGCCTTCTGTCTGTATTCTGGTACAGATGTGTCGCTCTCAGCATACCAACACCCTCATAATCCCCAATTCCTGAAGTCACACTTTGGCAAGTGTGTGGTAATGGGTTGATTTTAGCAGCTTAATTCTGCTAATTGAAGTTAGAAATGGTATAAACCAGGGCCCACTGTGATTTTGCGGGAAGGGGCTGGTGTTGGGATTCCTGAGACTCTGACAGAGCGGAGGAAAAGCCTGCTGTTAGCCTTGCTCCTCAGCCTGCCAGCAGACACCTGTGTGTTGCAGAGATGCTCAGGGCTGGCTCTCCCCATGTGTGTCTGTCTTCCTGCTACCAGCATCCCTGTTTCTCAGAGCCATGTGTGCTCAGATTGTGAATGCAGTTTTGGTGGGTGGTGGAGAGAGAAAAACTGCAACAGCAGGGAATGCTTCCTTAAGCCTGACCTTTTGCTCCTTCTCTTTGGCAGCGGACAGGCAGTGCTCCCCTCACCCCACCTTAGGCTCTCTTGACCCCTGGCTCACGATGGACTCTGCTCAGTGTTTCTGTTCTAACCTAGGACATCTAGTTAGTAAATGTTTGTTCAGACCACTGAGTGTGGCACTTCTCTGAAAGCAGAACATGTAGATGAGAATTGCAACACAGGTTTTCAGTAGGATTTTAAAGGCCGGTGGAAACTCAGCCTGTGTTCCATGCTGTCCCATAGTGCCTGTGCTGCCAGGCTTGACCTCTTTGCATAAGAAAAGAATATTGTTTCCCCAGAGCATTCTCTGGGGAGAGCAAGTCTGTTGGTGTTCCTGGAAGACTGATGTAAAAATCAAGGTAGCATCTGAAAGCATCTTTGTTTGGGTCTGTGCAGTGGCTTTCACAGGCACAGCTTAAAAACACTCCCAGAGAATCTAGAGGTAATTTTTCTAACAACCTTTGTGAAGGGTTTACTCACAACCGCAATACAGAAGATTACTGGGAGTAGTGTTTTGATTATTCTTTTCAAATCTTTAATGAATGTGGGATAAAATGACAGAAGAGATTTTGAAATCACCAGAAGAAGGGGGAGGCAGAGCCATTTACTACCATTCAGCAGCTGTGAATACCTCCCTGTGTGGGGATGTTCTCATGCTTGGATCCTGCCTGCAGAACTGTCTGCTGGGCTGCTGCCTGGTGTGGATTGAGCTGTGGTAACACTCCTCCCAACCTCCCTACAGGTTCCTCCAGTGACAACAGCACCTTGACAGAGCTGCTGCTCTCACCATACCTTTGGGTGCTCTCAACTGGCTACCTGGTTGTTTTTGGAGTGAAAACGTGCTGTACTGATTGGGGACAGCTCTTTCTGATCCAGGAGAGGGGACAGTCTATGCTTGTGGGTAAGAAGCAAAACTGCATTATTGAGCTCTGAGGCTGCAGTCTGGGTGGGAGGTGTTGTCCAGTTTGCCTGGGTAGAGGCCCTTCCACCTGAGGGACTTGTTTGCCCGCCTCGTAGTTGTTGGCTTTGATACACACAAGTTTTGAAACAACTCAGTGATAGAATTACTGAATGCACCAAGCACCTCAGTGCCAGGACCTTCCTGGGGCAGGCAGACAGGCATTCCTGAACAGGGATGAGCCAGATGGTTGTGTCCAGCAGAGCTGCTTAAATGCTCTGTGAGCTTGCAGCAGTGGGACTGGTCTGGAGCCCAGAGGAGCTTTTCTGTTTTGACCAAATCTGATGGGCCATTGTTTGCTTCATCTGTGTTCCAGGCAGTTCCTACATGAGTGCCTTGGAGATTGGGGGCCTGGTGGGAAGCATTGCTGCTGGATACCTTTCTGATAGAGCAGTAGCAAAAGTAAGTCATGTGCACTCTTGGGCATGCTGGCCAGGCAGCACAGCAGCAATCTGAGCTGCTTCACAAAGGTGCTCAGGCAGGTGCTGACTCTGTGAGCACAGCAGAGAAACCAGGCATACTCAGTTCTGCCACGTGCATGAGCACAGCTGCCAAGCACTCCAGAAGGCACTGGGGAATAGGTGTGCTGGTGCTAGGGGTTGCAATATGCCTGTCAGCTTGGAGGTGTTTAATTTGTTTGCTTTACTGTGGTCTCCAGATTTTCATGTTAAAGAACTGTTTGCTGATAGTTGTCTTCTGGCTGGAAAAAACCTCCACATTAAAATCCAGCCAGATTCAGGGTGGAAGTGGTTGATATCTGAAGTATCATTCATCACTAAGAGCTTTTGTTTAGCACAGTTTGACTGTGCAGCCCTTAAAGCACACTGACAAGGCGTGCCAACAGATGTGCTGTTGATGTGCCATCCGTGTTCCTGACTGGGCTGTGGATGGCATTAGTCACTACAAGTATAAAAGGAAGTCCCTCCAGTTTCTGACTCTCAGCTTTCCTTCCTTGTGTCACAGGTGGGCCTGTCGAGCTATGGGAACCCTCGGCATGCGCTGCTGCTTTCCATGATGGCTGGGATGTGTGTGTCCATGTTTCTCTTTCGGGTCACAGTCACAGGTGACTCTCCCAAGGTAATTCACATGCAGCAGCTGGCCATCAGTTATAGGGATAGCCCTAGAACAGAGAAAAGGGAGCGTGATTGGTTTTTTCACCATTCCCAAGGGTTTCTTTCTTTGGACTATGGAGAAGGGCTGGCTTAGCCTGGCTTGGGGTGCTCCTGCGGGCAGCCTGCCTTCCAGGCTTTGCATGAGATGTGATTTGCATCTGCCCTTTTGATTGCTAAGTAAATAAAACTTCTTTTCTCCTTTCATTTTTTTTCTTCTTCTTCAGGAAAACCACTTCTGGACTGTAGCCTTGCAACCTCTAGCTGATCTTACAGGCCTAAAAGAACATGAGGTTTCTGCTTGCATTTTTTCTCCCTCTGCCTGTTTCTTCTTTCCCTGGTCTGCCTTACTCCTTTCCTGAGAGGTTGGTTAGCACCTCAGAACTTAGAACCAGGGCATTGAGAAGAGCTTACTGTAAGTTTGGTAAAAGAAACATTTTCTTATAATAATTTGAGTACACTAACTGACTTTAAAAGTCTAACTATGTAACTTTGAAATTTTATACAGAAAGTTCTAAGGAGTTCTGTTCATCAGGTAAATTATAGCCAGCTAAGGGGTCTTGTGGGTGAGATCAGAAAGAATGATTCTGCTCTGGCAGATGCATTCTTATTTAGTTTCTGGCAAGTGTTTTCCTAACTCCTTTCTGTTTCACATCTGTAAAATAAGCTGCCACTTACTTCCTCCTGGGCTTTTTCAAATGGTGTTTGCAATTCTAAAAGCATGCTGTAATGTGGAGGTGTTACTTATCCTTTGTTGTGCAAACAAGAGGCTGATACTTTTGGGCCAGATAGGTTTCTTAGAGCATAAGCTAACATTGAAGTTCAGACTGTTGAGGTTTTTTGTGGGGGTTTGTTTTTTTTTTTTGGTTTCTCAGTTTAGTAACATAGATGTTATCAGAAAGAGTTTTCTCACAAATAAACATGCTCTGCTCAGTCCCATGTCTCTAAACTGAGAAAAGCTTTCAGTTGGTAGCTCCAGGATTGTTTATGAAAGCAACCTGAATCACAGTTCTTTCTCATGATTTCACGGGCTCATTGCCCTCTTCTCTTCAATGTTCTGTTTCTTGCAAATCAGCACAGGATGTGTTCCATGGTGTGGGGGACAGAACTGGGAGGGAGGAGAGCTTGCACTGGCCAGCAAGATGGAGTGGTGGAAATGCAGCTGGGCTTTATAGATGTGGGTTCTCTACAGGCTTGATCTCTCCTGGCTGCAGGCTGGGGAGCTGGTGTCAGTCTGAAAATGTCAAAACTCCCTCTCTGTGTTTAGAATCTGAGAATTGTCAACAGTTGCTAAATGACAGGGGTAAGATTCACAGATCCTGTTCCTGATTTTAACTTGCTTTGACAGCTGTGGATTCTGACTCTGGGAGCTGTGTTTGGGTTCTCCTCGTATGGGCCGATTGCCCTGTTTGGGGTCATAGCCAACGAAAGTGCCCCTGCCAACCTGTGTGGCACCTCCCATGCCATAGTGGCCCTCATGGCCAACGGTAAGTAATACCCATTTCCCCAAAAAACAAACCCCATGCATGTTCTTGATGAAGCATGGTCTAGTCCCTGAGTGCCAAGCTACTGATCATGGGCAGGCACCTAAGGAGAGAGAGATAATGGAGCTGCAAGCCTCAGGGATGCTTTCCCGCTGTGCCCAACAGGTTTAGCACTGTGCTTTAAGTTCAAACCAGGCCTTGTTTGAACTTAAAGGAGGAACAGGAGGAATTGTTACATATGCAAAAGCAGGTATTGATAGGTAATACGGGACTGCTCAAGTGTTGTTAGCTTTCTGTTTGTTTTTTGTTTCAGTTGGGGGTTTTCTGGCTGGACTGCCTTTCAGTACAATTGCCAAGCACTACAGCTGGGCCACAGCCTTCTGGGTAGCTGAAGTCACCTGCATTGCTAGCACAGTGGCTTTCTTCTTCCTGCGAAACATCCGCACCAAGATGGGCCGGGTTTCCAAGAAGGCTGACTGAGGATAAGCTGCTTGGTGGAAAGGAGGTTCCCACACTGACGTGAACGATGCTCATTTTTGTTTAACTGGCCTAGGAGTGAGTTTACCTATTGCTGCAACCTAGATAAAAATGTCTCAACTTCTCATCCAGTGTCAGGTGGATGAGAAGAGGGCACAGGGTTCCTGCTACTGATCACTTTTTCCCTCAAGATGTGATAATTCACTTAGTTTACATTTGCAATGATTTTACTGTACCTCTTCCTCCCAGCACTGTTAGCGAAGCAAACAGGCTCTGCAGCCTGAGCTTCCCCACTACAAGAGGTCTGAAATGACTGGCTTCAGGTGCACTTACCTGTAATTTTGTCATTATTGTTTGTCTCAGCCATTAACTGAGACATTAATCAGTTCAGCTTCACTGCTCAGGGGCCCTGAACTGAGCCTTTGCTGCCTGTGTCTGTCCCATCCAGCTGCTGTAAGCACAGCTGTCCCAGGTCACTGCAGCACGAGCTCTGTGTGTGCTCAGCCACGTGACAGCAGCAGACCAGGCAGTGATGACTGCAGCGCAGCCTGCTCTGACAGCAGCAAGGCTTTAGCTGCACGTGGGGTTAGTTGCTAGGAGGGGAGCGTGTAGCAGAGCAGCAGGACGTGCTGCAGCAGGGCTCCCCACAGCATTTAGAAATAGGCACGTTTCCAGGGAATTCATGGCGTTTGGAGAAGCTCCTTCTACATGAACTGATCCTGCCTGGTGCGATGTCTGTGTGCAGTGTTAATGATTTGCAAGGGAGGCAGCTGCTGCCAAGCTCGTAGCCAGCGTTCTGCAAATCAGCCAGGAAAACTATCCCAGCAACAGGAATTGCAACAGCAGCCACCACCAACTCACAATTTCTGCAGCTGGGCTTCATGATAACCCACATTTCTAGCATTGGCTTGTATTTTTTTTCAGTACAAGGTGTGAAGACTGGGATGGTTTTAGTCAAGAGTTGCATCTCTCATGGCTGCAGACAGGGGCTCAGGCTGCCTCTGAGGCAGCCTTAGTGGAGCCATCACTGACAGCAGTCAGATCCAGCACCCTGCAATAAGTACACTCAGGTATTTAACCAGGAATTTGTTGAATATTCTTGTTTTTCCCCAAAAGGATTTAGTGTTTTAGTGTCCTGAAAGAGGCAAGTTCAACTCGTAAAGAACCTGCATGCAGGTACTTTGCTGAGTCCCTTGGTTGCAATAGTTAGCTAGCCTTAATTAAAAAAATGGAAGTGAATTACATTTTGTACTTAATTACATTGTCCTCTTCTATATGTGAAATAAAAATGGAGCAGTGTCACAAGGGCCCTGGTTTTCTTATGGAGGGTAGTGCAAGCAAAACCAGCCAAACCCACATATCCTGTTGAGGTGCCAGTGGCACAAATGTCCCCACCAACAAAAAGCAAATAGCCACCTGCCTCATTAATAAACACTTGTTACTTCTATACAGAAACCCTCTGCAAGACCATAAGTTAGAGCTATACAGGAAAAAGAAGTATGTACATTCATGACAGGAAAGAAAAGCACTGACTGTGGTAAGGCCACAGACATGCACATTCTCCTTCACCCAAGTGCAGCAGAGCTGCAAGAGCAAAATAAGGCCCTGTGGCCCAATGTAAACAGTGCTAAGGAATCTGTTTAAGTTTCACAACAAAGGGGATAAACTGGTATTTTGTGAGATACTGAAGCATGTTTTGGGGATATGCAGTCTCTGCTGTGGAGAGTGGAGCTCTGTGAGAGGCCAGCCAGGGAAGAGAGGCCCCACTCTTCAGACAAACGAATCTGTGCAAATCTTTCTCTATGATCCAGGTCCAAAGGGTCCAGCTTTCTCTGCCACTTCCAGAGCAAGCTTCAAGTTCTGATCAAACAACTCGCACCTGAAACAGAAAAGCAAAAGGGATGACTTTTACCTACAGAACTGAGTTAACAAAGCTAACAGGATCTCCATATCCTTTGGCTGTGCATCCTTCAAGGAGAGATTCAGGAAGTTACGACACAGCAACATGACTGCTGTTGAAGTCTGACAGTCCTCAGTTAAGATTAAAGCTTCTTGTATTAGGCCTGAATCTACAATAGGACAGCAGGGTTTGTGCCAAGGCAGGGCACCTGCCACATCCCCAGCTGAGCCAGCACTGAAAAGAGCTCGGGTCTGCGTCCTCTCTCTGCAGCAGTGTGCTGTGGCTTCCTTGCCCTTCACTCAGCCAGTTTATTTACATAAGGACTGTCTGCATTGGCTACTGTACAGGCAGAAAGCTATGAGGGGTTACAGCCAGGTTACTAAAAGTGGGCTTTTCCTTACCTTATTGGCATCTCCAGGGAGTAGAAAGGATTCTTCAGAGCGAAGTCTGAGTAAATCTCATAGATTTTGCGGAGAAGAGCATCTATCCCCGTCTGCCTTGGGTCAGCGAGAACCATGAATTTGATCCCTGAAGCCGTAATGCCAGGAACATAAGGAAGGCCAAGCATGGTGACAGCCCTGCCAAAGCAGTGCTGTGCCGGGTGCCTAGGGCCCCATGGTACCTGTCAGTGTCTGGAAGCAGTGCAGCTTGAAGGTGTCGGTCTCCAGCATCTCGATCCCAGAGCTCCCCACTTCAGGTGACAGCTGTGACCCGATGGCGAACAGCCTGTGGGGACAGGCCCCTCAGCGCCCCTCTCCGCCCTCGCCACCCCCGTCCCGTCACGGCCCCGACTCACGAGTGGAACATGGAGGCCAGCATAAGCTTCTCGTTGGAGGAGAGCCGGTGGCGGCCGAAGCGGATGGACACCGGGTAGTTGGCGGGGTTCCCCAGGAACTCCAGCACGTCCTTCCCGTCCGCCGTGAAGCGGCCGTTCACCTCGGCGCCGTTGATAGCGAGCACGGCGTGACCCACTGCGGGGACAGCGCGTCAGTAGCAGCAGACCAGGCACCGTCAGTCAGTCAGTCCGTCCGTCCGTCAGTCCGTCCGTCCGTCCGTCCGTCCGTCCGTCAGTCCGTCCGTCAGTCAGTCAATTCCGGCCCGGCCCTTCCCACCCGCCGCACCGCGAATGCCATCCCGCTGCCCAAAGGCGACAACGACGCGCTCGTCGTGCGGGCGCAGGACGAGATCCAGCGGAAAGCTGAACGTCTTCTCGGTGTCGGCGCGGGGCGCGTAGTGGTCCAGCTGGTAGATGAGGCCGCCAGCCTTGTTGACCACGTAGACGCTGAAGATGGCCATGGCGAAGCACCGCCCGCCCCGCAGCGCCTCCGCCCCGGCAGTGACGCCGCGCCCCGCGGGGCCCGCCCCCGCCCCACGCCAGGCTCTTCCTTTCTCGCCGACATCTTGCGGAGCAGCCGCGGCCTCATCATGGTGAGCGGGGCCGGGCCGGGGAGTGGGCGGCGAGCCGGGCCAGGCCCCGCAAGAGATGCCGGCGGCTCCCTGAGCGGAGCGCGAAGCGCTGCGAGGTGCCCGGCGGGGCCAGCCTACGCCTCGCCGCTCACCCCCCTTCCTTCTCATCCTCTCGCAGCCGCCCAAAGACGACAAAAAGAAGAAGGACGCGGGCAAGTCCGCCAAGAAGGACAAGGACCCGGTCAACAAGTCGGGCGGCAAAGCCAAGAAGAAGGTGGGAGCCGGCGGGACTGGGGGCTCGGGTCGCGGCGGAGCCCCGGGCCTGGCGTGTGCAGCGTGGCCGGGCCCCGAGAGCGGCGTGAGGGCGGGGGCGGGCATGGTAGAGGAGCCGGCTCTTCGTCTGCCAGCAGGTTGTACATAGTAGTGTTAAACCCCAGTAACAGAGGGCTTTAGTCCACGTTCATTTACAAAGGCAATTTTGTGTATTGCACTAGTCCTTTAGTTTGGGATGTGATACGAAGACATTTGATGGTGCAGTTTTTGGGACATCGTTTAGTCCCGTCTGTTGTTTTTGTTTACAAGATGGCTTACAGGTTTTTTTCTCCCTTTTCAAGTAGAAGTGGTCCAAGGGAAAAGTGAGAGACAAGTTGAACAACCTTGTCCTGTTTGACAAGGCTACTTATGACAAACTGTGCAAAGAAGTACCCAACTACAAGCTCATCACACCTGCAGTTGTCTCAGAAAGGCTGAAGATTCGAGGCTCCCTGGCTCGGGCTGCCCTCCAGGAGCTGCTCAGCAAAGGTGAGCACTCAGAAAAAAAACAGAAACCTGTTTGAATTAGCTGTTTGGTTTTCCTTGCTTGCCCGGCAGCTTTCCTGCAGCATCTGATGTGGTCCATATATCAGTTGTGTTTGGAGAAACACTGCCTTAGCTAGCATTGAAAGCATCTGAAATGCCTTAGCTAGCATTTCAGAAGTGCACCAAAGTATGGAGCAGCAGTTCTGCTACATAGAGGCACTGCTGCACTAAGAAAAATGGGTTGTCACATAACTGCATCCATATGGAAACAAAAGACTTGTATAAGCTGCTACCCCCTATTATTTCCACTTGTACATTGCCCTGCCTCTCTAGGAGGGACCTCAGCATCCCTGGCATCTGTCATACATGCACACTGACATAATTTTGTTTTTTCACAGGGTTGATCAAACTGGTGTCCAAGCACCGAGCCCAAGTGATCTATACCCGAAACACGAAAGGTGGAGATGCGCCTGCTGCAGGGGAGGATGCATAGGGAGGTGAGGCTGGGTGCTGAGGAGCTGAGTTGTGCTGCCAGGAGCACATGGACAGTTGTGTAATGTGTAGTGGGCAACATCCACATGGCTGTGGTGAGCTGTTCTTCCAGATGCTCAAGGGTATTTTGCTCATACCCTAAGCAACTGCCTGGGGAAACATTACTGGAAACATCGGTTCTTCAGAAATAAAGAGCAATTTCTGATTTTGTCCCTGTGCTCATTGGATGGGGAAAAGTATAATTTGTTCCCCTCTCAGCAGGCTGCAGGGCTAATAGGCACTTGCCCTCCCTGCTCTCACAGGGCACCACAGCCAAGTGTTCCTGCTGGAATAAAGCTTCCAAACTGTTTTGTGCTAGCCTGCTTTGACCTGGTTTTCTGATTGGAGACTTCTTGCTTTGCAGGTTCTCCAGTGACTTCGTCAACAATGCGTCATCTGTAGATGCACACAATAAAATTACTGATTATAATTTTTCTTCCTTTTTCAACAACGTGTATGTTTCATTATTGATGTATTATTTGTAGTGGATTCTGGTAGAGGTCATGGCTGTTCTGTAACAGCCAGTTTTTTCTTTATTAGTGTTACCAATGTGTTGCTGAAAGGGAAGAAACTTCTGCATCATCTGCAGCAGCCATTGATGTTAGATAAATGTAAAAGATGAATGTTAGAATGAAGGAAAGCAATATAAATTTGAGTAAAAATATCAAACACCTGGCATTAGTTGCCTGCAGGGCGGACCCTGCATTTAAAATTAATTTTAGTTGGTCTGCAAACACAGAGGCATTAAAAAAAAAAGTTTATTTCTCCAAAAATTCTTTCTTCAGAGGGACATTTCATGTCAGCATAGGCCACTGGCATCATGTGCTGTATAGAGTAGGCTTTGTGATAGGGAAGACACGGCATCCACAGGAGCCTGTCCTTGCTGGCAGGACCTGACTTTGTGTGGCTTTAGACGTGATGCTCAAGTGGACAAGGTGTGTCCTTTCAGGGCAGTCAGCAGCTACCTACAGTCAGCCTTTCCACAGCAGAGCTGGGTGTCTGGTCTTCCTCATCTGATCACCTCTTTGTCTTCTTTCCCCCTGATTCAGTTCTAAACTGATGCCTGAAAGAGAGCATAGAAGTCAGACCGCAGTAGTCTTTAGGCAGAGATAATGAACACTCCTTGAAAAAGTGTGTGCTGTGCATAGTGTTCTAGCATGGAAGCTCGGTCAATATTTTTGTTAGTGAGTAGTAGCTCCAGCTAGCTGACAGAGACTTGGCACATTAAAAGGTGCCAGTGGGACAGCATGGAGGTCTAGAAAGGTGAGCCAAGCAGAATGAGGCAGATGCCTTCATGTGTGCAGCCTTTGCAGCCATGAGCACGCTTCCTCGTGAACCACGTGTGCGCTGCTCCAGGACAAGAGTGATACTCTGCCTGGCTCAAGCACGGTGTAGCATAACTCTGAGACAGCAGGATGTCTCATTATGCTTGCTTCTACCTCAAGAGTTTGCTCCATGAATAGCTTGCATGGACAGAAGCCACAGACTCTCCCCTCCTGGCACCCATCTGTGCTCCCCTGAAGCTCACCGGGACTGCCACCTCCTGCCGTGATTCCATACACGCCCAAAGGAAGGGAGCCAGCTCTCACTTGTCTGAGAGTTATGGTCAAAGTTGGCACCAACACGTTCTACTGGGAGCTTTTTCAGCTTCTGCTTTTCCTCTGAAAAATAAAATAGAATTGTATAGTGGTTTGGGTTGGAAGGGAACCCAAGGATCACATTCCTGCAACCCCCTGTATGTACCACGGACGAGGACACCCTCCCCTAGATCAGGTTTCTCAAAAGCCCAAATACTTTGTTCAACAAAAGGTTTTCAAGTTGCTTTTGGTTCTCTAGTATGGCAAAGTGACTGTAAGGTTAACTACAATGTGTGCAAGCTGCTCACTGTGTTTGAGAAATTCTTCATAGGAAGGTCCAATTTGTTGTTTACTTCCATCTTCTTCCTCTGCTAGCCACGGAGGTTTTGCTCCTGGAAGTGACAAGGAATACTTAATTAGCCACTGGAGTTATCCCAAACTGTGACAGGAGAAAAGTGACCCCTCTTCCCCCTGTCTGCTGCTCATGCTACCAAGCAAGTGACAAAGCAAACTCGGTGTTCTGAGAAAAAGGAGCTGGTTTCCTCAGCTAAGGCCATGGTAGATCACACCCCAAATGACACTCCCCAGAGCAGCAGCATCAACAGTTTTTACTATGCTGATGTTTACTTCTATAGTATGTCAAATATTGCCAAAAGAGTGACCACCTCCCTGGGTTATGCTGCAACTGCTTCAAAGCTGCTTTGAGTTATCCCTGTAACATTTTCAAGCCATGAAGGAGCAAGCCAGTGAGTCATGATGCACTTACCTGTGTGGACATTTCCTTTCCCTTCTGTTTCCTGTTAATAGGAACATAAAATGCTTATGAGAATCTTATGTTTAAGACTATCTCTGAACAGAACATTGTCTTCATTCCCTTCCAGAATCAAATTCTATTGGAAAAAGGCATAGGGAAGCTCTTCTTTAAATGAAAGTTTGGGGTTTTTTTTCCCCGTGGCATATTAAAGAAAGTTATCTTAATTAAAATTAAACCTGGATAACTGAAACTGGTCTAGCTGTTTGCCCAAGTGCACAAAGCTGTTTCATTTTGTGATGGAGCTGTAGGTGACTTGCAGTTTAAGTCACATTTGCTAGCCAGTCACCCCTACCTGGTGGCCAATGAAGGTCAGAACCTTGTCTGATTCCATCCAGGCTAAGTCAGCTCCTGTCTGCATTCCGCTAGGGCCAGGCTGTTCAGCAGCACAAGGGCTGTCCCTGAAATAAGAGGCCAGTGCTTACTCCAGCACATTAAAAAGTTGTAAAAGATTTGTAAGATCCTGGTAATGATAGTTTCAAACTCCCCACGTGTCGGGTGCTTTGAGCACGGATGCATCAGCCGCTGCTAAGGAAAATGGTGCTCACCTTTCGGGTCCTGCGGGGGGCCTGCACACAGACGGTCCTGCACAAAGTTCCGGCTCTGGTTGAAGCTGAGTGTGATTCAGGAAAAAGGGACAATATTTGTGGTACTGAGCACAGTTCCCACCCAGCCGCCCCCAGCCCCTCCCGGGCGCACCCGGGTGCCGGTGCAGTGCGGTGCCCGCTCCCCGCCAGGGAGCAGCCAGGCCAGGATACAGCTCACCGACCTGGAGCGCGGCTTGCACCGTCTCTCGCTGCCGGCGCTCGGCCTCCCGGATGTCAGCCGCTATCTGCGGGGAGAGAGCGGTGAGGAGGGGCCACCGGAGAGCCGATGCCGGTGCGGGGAGGTGACCGAGAGTACCTGGAGGATGCGCTCCTCCTCCCGCCGCTGGTGCTCGGCCAGCGCCCGCTCCAGAGCCTGCGCGAAGAGCTCGTACTCCTCAGCCGGCACCAGGCACCGCTCCCGCAGCGCCGCCTCCGCCCGGTTCTCCCTCCAGAACCGCGCCGTCTCCCGGCGGTGCTCGGGCCTGCGGGACACCGTGACACCGTCAGCACCGGGCCAAGTGCCGCAGGAGCCCGGCCTAGGGCAGCATCAGCCAGCCCGCCCCGCTCCTGCCCACGCACCCGGCCAAGTGCTGCATCAGCCCGGCGTGCAGCAGCGCCAGCCCGCCGCGCCGCCCGTCCCGCAGCACGCCGCGCCCGCAGCACGGGCACCACACGCGCCCGTCGTGCTCCGCTGGGTCGTAGCGCCGCACGG
>VWYI01043640.1:230834-242420 GCA_013399455.1 Anthoscopus minutus | reverse complement strand
CCGGGGGGGTCCGGGCGGGCCGGGCGGGGCTCCGCGCCCTCTGCGTCTCCGGCGTGTCCAGAGAGCGGCAGCGGAACTGGTGCCGGGGCTGGAGCGTGTGTCCTGCGAGGAGCGGCTGAAGGAGCTCGGATTGTTTAGCCTGGAGAAAAGGAGGCTCAGGGGTTGTTTTATCACTCTCTACAGCTTGCCTGAAAGGAGGCTGGAGCCACGTGGGGGTCGGTGTCTTCTCCCAGGCAGTCAGGGATAAGACAAGAAAACATAGGCTTAAGGTACACCAGGTTCAGGTTGGAAATTAGGAAGAATTTATTCAGAAAAAGGGTGATTAGATATCTTCTCAAAGGATCTAGGATGCTCAGTTTTGCCTCTGCATTAGTGGGGTAGTTTGTACTGTATCAAGACATCCTAGGGTGACTTTATGATACTTGTATCCCCAATTGCCTGTTCTGTTTATGCTGGATGTTAAGTTCTGCACCTTTAAGGCAGGTTCTGAGAGCAAAGGCAGGGAAAGAGGAAGCCACGTTTTGTTTGCAGAAACAGCCTTCACTCCCCTGCATGCCACTCTGGACTGTGTTATCTGCAGCACGGACAGACAGTGGGACAGAGCTCTCCTTTGCTGTTAGTTTTAACTAGCTGAGGCAGGGAAGATCCCTGTCTTTTTCCTTCAATCTGTTCAAATCTGCTCTGGACTGAAAACCCAGAAAACACCGAGAGCTCACACCTGTGGTCCATCAGGGCCTGGGCCTCAGCACTTTCCAGCACCAGAGGAACTGATAAGAGACTGAGCAAGCCGAGCTACACCCCGTGAAAAGGACTTTCCTGGGTTTGCCATCTTTTCAAACAGTGAGAGCTTTAATTGTTTAATAGTATTCAATTTCTGCTAAATAAACAGTTTTTTTCCACTTTTCTCCAAGGAAATATTTTCCCGAACCAGTTGGAGGAGGAGCTGCTTGAATTTGCTTTCTGAAGGGTCCCCATTCGGAGGTTTTCTCCCAAATTTGCCCTAAACCAGGACATAAGATTTGCTTAGTTCTTTTCAGGCAATCCACAAATATCAATCAGTATGATTTTGCTTTTGCTAGATGCAAAAGACTACAGTCACACAGTTTTTCCACCTTTTGTGACAAAGTTCAGTCATTAGTGGAAACTACATTGTCCCTGTTATGATCCTCAGATACAAGCAGGACCCACTTGGTTGGCTGCTTTCCTCAAATTCTCTGTTCCATGTCTTCATGCTCCAATCAAAGCCCTTTTCCCTTCCTGAGACTAGAGTTTGGTATTTAGCTTGGGATGTGTTGCAAAAAATCTGGCTATTATAGTTTACTAATTTACCATGTATCAGTTGCTTTTCCCTTCCTTCCTGGAGTCAAACCCTCACACTGGTGTGTGCATCAGCTGAGGCATGGTCACCCACTGAGCCTATGATTATCTATGTGCACTTTCACATGGACACTTCACCTACCCACTTAACTTTGATACTTCAGAAATAAACTCACTCAAGAGTCCTAGCCTAAATGCAGTTATGTTAATAATCTCAGAACAACGTGAGTATTTTGAGGGGATAGAAGCCCTGCAATAGGTTGCAGATGAAGTCTCTTGACTTGTTTGTTTTTCAGCCAGGCATGTCTTTTGAAAGACGTGGGGCAATGTGAGGCACCAGTGTGAATAAAAAGACAGACAAATATTTGGATGATGGACTTGTCCACGGGAAGCAGCACGCTTCTCTATGCTGCTTCCCAGGAGCTCTGAGAAGAGCAGCCTGGCAGTGCTGGAGAAGGATAACTGGAACCTGTGGCTTGGCCACCAGAGGCCGTGTGAGCTGGCATTTTGCAGGGAGGGATTGAATTCACCTGTAGCTTGTCTGGAATTGCTACCCCTAGAGTTTGGTGGAGGCTCTCCAGCAAAAGCTAATTGCAGAGAAATAAAGGAGGTGAGAAGCAGCTGCAGAACTTTCAGGGCTGATAGCAGAAACAGGCTGCAGATGATCAGTTTTCTTTATTCCATTTTCCCCTGTGTTTCTGCGTCCTCAGAGAAGGCTGTGCTGGTGTTTGCAAGTGGTAACACTAGGGAAGGGGAGGGATCAGATAAAACGTAATATGATACAGTGCTGCACCAAGAGAAGCCCCGGACAGTTGTACTTAGACCATTCTCAAAACAAAAAAAGGTGTGAAAGTACTTTGCTAATATTTCCTGCTTCTGCTGCAGTGATGGAAAGCATTCCCCCATTTGGTAATGTTTCTTAGTGGTAAAGGTTGGAGGGGCTGCCATAACACGCACAGGTGAAAAAGGTTATGAATCCTGTGGTCTGCCTTGCCTGTTCAGTGAAGTTAGCAAGACTGGAAAAAGAAATATTGGTTTCCAGCTTAAAGCCTCAATGTTTTAAATCATAGAATCACAGAATCACTGGGTTGAAAGAGACCTCCAAGATCATTGAGTCCAACTCAGCCCTAGCACCTCAACTAAACCACAGCACTGAGTGCCACATCCAATCCTAATTTAAACACATCCAGGGATGGTGGCTCCACCACCTCCCCAGCCACGATTCCAGTATTTTATCACCCTTTTTGTAACAAACTTTTTCCTGATATCCAACCTATATTTCCCTTGGTACAGCTTGAGGCTGAGTCCTCTGGTTCTGTCAGTGCTGCCTGAAGAAAGAGACCAACCCCACCTGACTGCAATCACCTTTCAGGAAGTTGTAGAGAGTGATAAGGTCACCTCTGAGTCTGTAAACACCTGGATGTGTTTAAAAAAAGATTGGATGTGGTACACGGTACCATAGTCTAGTTGTGGTGTTAGGGCATGGGTTGGACATCTGGATTCTTCAAAGCTAGCTCTTTTCAGGTGAGTGTTACCTGCACAGAAACCAATTGATGGGATAGTTTAACTGAAACAGGTCTTGCCTACTCCTGTGCATTTGTAGCTGCAGTTACTACAGGGAAGTTTTGTAAGGCTGCAGGGCGGGATCAAGGGCGGTTCCTGTTCTTTGCTGATTCCCGTCTCCTGGCGCTTCAGATTAAAACTTGTTTGTAAATCATGAGAAAAAACATTTCAGATTTGAGTCCTGTGAGTGTGCTCAACTGTTTCCCAAGGTATCTGATTTTTGTGGGTGCATGTAAGGTGTAGGTATATACCTTCAGCCATGGCTTCATGTGAATTTGCTCTTTGGAGTCTTCTCAGCAAGCCAGAGACTCTGTGTTTGCTGCTGTTTTTGAAAAATGCTGGGTGCAAGCTCCCCTATATAACTTCCTCCTCTATAACTTGGCTTCCAATTCAGAGTTGTTACAGGAGTCTGGCTTGATGACTCTGGCATTCCTCAGCCTCTGAAAGCTTTGAATTTGTACAGAGTGACATCTGCTTGTCTGTGGCAACACAAGAGTATCAAGGGAGTAGCATCTCTTGTTTGGGCTTTCCCCAGCCAATGGCATTTGTTTAGAAGCAAGCTCAGTGGATTTTGTGGGGATCCTTGACTGGTCATGCCAGACAGCTGTGGGGTTTATATAAATTTTTCCCCCTGTAGCAGAACAGAGATTAATTGCCAATTAAGTAAGTGGTCCTTTTTCCCCTCTTCCTAGGACAGGCTGTACAGTAGATGCCTGGCTTATCATCACACCAGGCCACTCCTGCTCTGTTGGCATTGCTTCAGTTCCTTGTGCTGCAGTAAATAGCTGGTGCTGTGTTACACACACAGAGCTCCCAGGATTTGCGTGGGCTGGAGTTAGGAGCAATCCTTCCTGTTAAAGACAGGCAGCAGGGAAAGTATGGGCAGGCTCAGTGGTAGGGAACACGAGACAGAGAGAGGCTGTGACTGGTGAGAGATGCTTGCTCCACTGGCACAGGACCTGAGGCTGTGTCATGGTGCCCAGTTATTCCTGCCAATGACTCACGTGTCTTTGATGGCTCCATAGGTAAATGCTGCTGTCATTGTAGCTGTTCATAGCCCCCTCAGGATGTGAGATCTGCTTGATGAGCATTGCAGCCTGTTTTATTAGCTGTATTCTCTTCTCTCTCAATGGATACACTGTTTGTCTCGTGGGGGAAAGGTGGCCTCTTACCCTCCACGTCTTCAAAATCTGTGAAGTTGCGGTAAAAGAGCTGAACTCGTATCTGCCCCTCCTCCGTGATTTTTAAAACCACTTCAAAGGTGAGCTAACAGACGACTGAAGCGACCGGTTCTGCCAGGCTCGTTTCTGCTCACCTTTCCTGCCGCTCCCCTGTGGAACAAAGCACATCATTTCCCTTTGATTTCCCACTTTGAAAGCCATAGGGGACAGAGTCTGAAATGGCCCACAAGTTTTTTAGTGTCTCTTCTCTGGTACCTTGCTGAAGCGCTGGGTGGATCAGGACAGAACTCCAAGAAGGAGACCGGGCTTGTGGCTAAATTGGCCAGTGAGATGCTCCACCCTCCTGGGTGTTGCAGCCGGCGTCCCCAGGTTTGTGGGTAGGGTGAGGTAACGCTGCAGCGACCGCGGGAAGGAGCCACAGAGTCTGGAATTCGGTGCCTTTGACTACTGCATCCAGAGTCCAGCCTGGCTGCCCCTCACCAGCAGCATTCTGGCACAGCTACTGCCCAGGGACAGAGGATTCTGCCTGTTCTCCATTTCTTTGCCAAGAAGAGATGGCACATGGCAGAGTGGAGTGCATACTGCCAGTCTCCTGCCAGGCAAGGAGGAGAAAAGCAGTGAGTCTGGGTGCCTCAGCCAGGGCACAAGGCATAGGCTGCTTGCCCTCTGTGAAAGGGATTGTGTCACAAGTGTGAGGCTGGATGGAGAGGAGAAGAAAGCAGGGCTTGTTTTTGTGATGTGAGTTTCTTTACTTCCTTCTGTGCCATCAGGACTGGAGAGCTTTGCAAAGCTTTTACACACAGGGCTGTCATTTGCAAGCAGGCAGTGATGCAGCCCATCCCTGGCCTGGTGCAGACGATGTAACACTGAATCTACAGCCCCGTCTCAGTGCCCCAGAGCTCTCCTAGCAAAATACAAGCAGAGCTTGTCTCTGCTCAGCTTACAAGATGATAGGATCGTGCCTTGCAGCAGTGCAGCTGCAGAGCACATGCATGGTGTTCAGCACAGGTGCTGCAGGTCGTGGCTGTGATGCTCAGAAACCGTGGTATGCTGGCTCAGGGCAGGGAGCAGCAGGATAATAAAGCAGTAGGAATTGGTCATGTTGAAGGAAGTACCAGATGACAGCCTTGAGTAAAGGTTAATTAATCTGACCTCTGTTATTCTGGGGAAGCTCTCCATGCTTTGTAGTCACTTTTGTATGGATTGTGAAGCTGAAAAATCAAGAGTAAACCTCCTTTGCCTGCTGGTTCAGGGCCAGACCGGATGCTTTTGTGACAGTGTTGAAAATGCAAATATATTTGTGTGTGTGTTCTTCGTGGTTTTGTGTATGTGCCTCTCAGACCCCAGGTGCATGAATTGATGCTGGAATTATACTCAGCTGCTTTACAGCTGGATGACCCACATCTTAGGGCTTGAACCTCTCTGTAAGACCACTCTCTGTGATTCAACCCTGCTCATCATGCTAGTTAAGAGTCACTGAGATTAGGAGGATCATATCAGTGAAGGTTTAGTCTGGTAAAAACCATTCTCTTAACACTGCTGCTTGAAACAGGGATATTGTATCTTTAAGGCACCCCCTTCTCATTCCCCTAATACCTCTAGGCCTCTGAATGATTCTAGAGGAGAGGATCAGTGCAGGAGTTTAAGGCATCTTTCCCTGCCCTGCTGCACTGCTCACTTGCTGCTCCGAAGGCTGTGCTTTGCTGTTTCTATGGAAACCATTAGTTGCTAAGCAACTGGAGCATCATCTGTGGTGAGCCCTCGCATCTAATTATCCCATCACAGTGGCTGAGAGGGGCTGGGGGGGGATTAACTCCTCTACCATGGCAGATCCATTGACAACACTTTAGTCACATTTAAAGGGACATTGTCTCCCTTCTGCCACACTTATGAGGAGGTTTAGGGTTTTCTGCAAGCAATGGACACACTGTCTGTGCTCATAGCATACTTGGAGCTTCCATGCCCTTGCATGGAGCTCTGCAGGGAGCTTTTCTTTCTGTCCAAGTTATGTACTTAGCTGTACATTTGGATCGTGTAGTCTTTGCCTTGTGGACTGTATCTGGGCCATACTTACAGTTGTTCATGTATTATTTTTGTGTTGTGGTCACCTCGATGCTGTCCTTACTGTCTCTGTCCCCAGAGCTTGATATCATGTCTGTGATGTATTGCTGATTCTTCAGAACTTGGCAATGAAAGAGGTGGGCAGCTCTCTGTCTTCTGTCTGTCTGCAAACATTGCATAGCTTGGTATTCACTTCTGTATTACCTTACTGTTTGCTTCTGGGAGGGCTAGAGATTGTCATCAAGGAGCACTGAAAGCCTGGGGTGAAGGAACAACTACAAAAATCTCATTTTCCAGATCTCTGTAAGTGGACAAAGCCACCAGCAGCCTGGTGAATTTTTCACATTCAGATAAAATAGTCAGTCTGAGAGCTGATTCTGATTCTGAGTTTGCAAACACAAGGTTGATATAGTGTAGGACTCAGACTCCCCGCTGGGACAGATTGCATCTGAATGAGATTCCCATATTTGTGAGGAGAGTGGTAGTGGTTTGAGTTACCTTCAGACAAATGCCTAAGTTCAGTGAAAACCTGACTGCACTGGGTCCATACGTGGGCACATTGTATCTGCTTCTTGCCTGCTCCCATCAAGATGGATAGGGACTGATTCCTCCTCAGTTTGCGCCTTCTGCCAGAAAATGGATGCTTTGTCACTTACTAAGGAGATTGCTTTTCTAGTGGCTGAATCAATGAGAGTTGGGAGGTCTATTAGAAAGTTTTCCAGTTTTTTTACTGCCTAGATCTGTGAGCCAGCTGAGAGTTACTGCAAAGCTCTCTAGCAGTGTTTTCTGTGCTTTGTATGACAGGGAGGATATAGCTTCAGCAGGAGGGTGCTCCATTCTTACTTCTGAAAACTAATACCTCCCCAAACTGACTTTTTTCTGTGTCCACCTTTGAGTTGTAATGTCTTTCACTGCAGCCAAAGCCTTCAGGCACTATCCAGCCCTGGCAATATGTCGTGCCGATATGTTAGCACTGCTTCCACCCCTCTCCACTGGCACAGGACCAGAGCATGTGGGTCTCCAAGGACTGAGTGACCCAAGGCTGAGTGGGATAGGGCAACTTGGGAAGATGGAGCAGGTGCCCCTGTGCCTTGCTCTCAAACTAGACAGATGATGCTGATTATTATTGAGAGCTCTTGTAATGATCTCAGGGAGGGGCAAGTGGAGGAGAGAGACATATTTTGTCATGAAAATGGGAAATGTAATTAAAGTCCACATATTAATTAAGAGCTGAAGGGGAGAAATAGATGGATTTCTTCCTGAAGTTGCATTGGCACTGGCAGTTGGGCACTCTGCATAATGCTAATCAAGAAGGAAGAAAGGCTTTGGAGGAGAGGCATGAGAGAGACAGTTTTGCACAGAGGGTCCCATGGCTTTGGAAGGAGCACATAATGTCAAGGAAAAGCTTTGTTTTCCCCAGCCACGTCTGGGAAAAAGAGGAACAGTATCCACAACCATTTGCATTTGGTTCCTTGGTGTAAATAGGCAGTGTCAAGAAGATGTAGTCCAGGTCTGAGCACCCACATGTGTTTCTCTCTGGCCTGCCTAGACGCTGCCTCAGACAAGAAGTGGATGTGAGAGCATTCCTGAGCTCCTGCTGCCCCATCAGCAGTGGGCATTCTAGCCAAGAACAAATCTAGAGCAGCTCCTGCACAGCAAGTGAGGATATCCCACAGCTCCGTGCAGATCAGGGCAGCTGAAACCTCCTCATCTGCCCCTCTGGAAACATGTGAGATGGCTAATCAGGTGCAGATCCCTGGTGGTTTCAGATGCTTTAATTTGGAATTTTATGCTTTCTCTTCTCTTACCAGACAGAACCTATGAAATTACAGCTCTCCTTCTCTGACACGACAGGCACAGCAGGAGGACCTCCCATGTTTGGGTCTTTGACTCTTGCTGCATGGGAGAGATCTGCAGAAATGCACTTGGAAATATTTTCCCTCTTTGTATCTTGGCACTAATGTATTTAACAGGGGAATCCTCTGCTCCTTCAGCTGTGCCAGACCCCCATTACCACAGTCTGTGGAAAGGGGCTGACTGCTACACATGCCTTGTGGGAAGCCCAGGCACTGTGTGGGAAGTGAGGTGGGAATGAGTAGAGGGGCTGTGAGTGTAGGCGAGTGTGATGCACCTGCTTAGGATACTGCAGAATTTGAATGCATCTGTGAGGAAGGAAGGTAGTGCTCTGTGTGTGTATGATGCTATTTGAGAGAGGAGAGGATAATTCTGCTTCTTTGCAAAAGTGGGAAGAAGGTTGTCTGCACACAGAACTTAAGGGAACTGTTCAAAATGTAGTTTGCCATGTGCTGGGGACTCACAGGGATCAGGAGGAGCAAGTATGCAAGCCTCTGACTCATACATGGTGTCCTAGAGTCAGGAAGGAGTAATCTAAAAGCTGCTAGAGCCATGTGCTGCATCTTAATGAAGGAGGCAGCACTCACAAAAATGCTGCAGCCCAGCTCCTGCTGCCTAGCTTTGCTACCAGTTTGGCTATTTCCCTGCAAAGACCAAAAGGCCTTGTGCTGTCAGATTGTGCCTGAGGACTTGTGCACAACACTGATGCCATCCAAAGCTAGGTGCAGCGCTCCCTTTGCACCCATGGGGTTCTTGGTGGAGAGCAGCAGCACCCCTTTATTCGAGCAGAGGCATCTCTGCTCGAGCAGAGCATGGAATCAGGCTGAATCAGGGCAAAATCTGAGAAACTGCCAAGCATGATCAATTTGATCTGTAAAATTGCTCATGCCTCTCCTAGTGGATGAACACCCTGCTGGAGCAGGACGTGTAAATACACAGCACCACTGCACAGTAGCTAAGACAAAGAAATTAAAGTGAGGCAAGGAAATTTAGAAGATAGAAGGTCAGTGTTAAAGTTGGAGTTTGGACAGAACACTGAGTTGAGCAGTGAGACTCCTGGAAAATGTTGAGGGTTTTGTTATTGCTTGTTTGAGAATGGTGCTTGAAGTATTGCAGTTCCTTCCAGGTGGCTGGCTGGGTGGAATGTTTTCCAGCTATTGGATGGCCAGCAGTGTTTGTAGTTTGATCCCTGATCTAGAAGTAAAACTGGGGAATGTCTCGCTCTGTCTGCTGGGCTATACTGCATCCTTGTTCTTCCTTTTCACTCTTGTGCCCTCTCTTTTGTTTCTCATTTCCTTTTGGCATCTTGGGGCTTAAAGCATTTCCAAGAAGAATTGTCGTTAGGACAGCAGCCGCTGAGGAAGCTTGCCAAATGCTCTACATTGGCTGACAGCTCTTCTCAAAACCAGATGGTTACTAATTAAAGGGAGTCAAGTGGGAAGGCTGCC
The DNA here is from genome assembly GCA_013399455.1 of Anthoscopus minutus. NCBI lineage: Eukaryota > Metazoa > Chordata > Aves > Passeriformes > Paridae > Anthoscopus > Anthoscopus minutus. Next base: position 232,996 of record VWYI01043640.1, on the reverse strand, counting down.
TTGGCCTTTCTGTTTCTTTTCCCTTCCTTTGATTAACAGAGTTTGTGACCTTGGAGGAAGATCATATTCCTGTCTTTACTGGGAAGTCCTCTCCTAGTGCCTGTCATCTGTGGCGATCCCAGTGCTACCTGCTGGGTGCAGGATCTTTCTGAGGAAGCAGGCTGTGTGCTCTAAGTGCAAGGTAGCTGCCATGGGTGGTAGGACAGAAATGCAGCTGTAAAAAGAAAACACAAACTGGGAGAGGAAAATTAAATATCAGGAAGAGCTCTTCTTGGAGATCTTCTGTGGGACTTTTACTTGAAGCCTTATATTGTCAGTAGAAGAAAGACTGATGGGACTTCAGGGAACTTCAGGGAACTGCAGCCTGCTGCACCTTTCACAGAGGAGTCCTTTACGTGGCCAATCTTAGGCCATTTGTGTGCATGTAAGGTACTTTTCTCCATGGTACTGGGAGCTGAATGGCTGGGAAGAGGAAGGGCAAGCACATGCTTCTTTAATTTTCAAGAACATTTGGTTTCTAGAGCCAATCTTAACAGATGCACTGTCAACGCTTAACGATTCAACCTTGTGTGGAAGAACTGGGTATGAAGAAAATGGCACTGGCAGTAACAAACACCTCCCACTCCAATTCATGTCCAAGAAAAGTGTAGCAGTTTTGTCTTGATTATGTTCCAGAGTGGTAGTCCTCCACAGGTTCCCTTGCTGAAATCTTGCTCCTCCCCTCTGCCACTGTCCTTTCCTCCTTCAAAAGCAACCTCTTGCTCAATTTAAGTAAATGTGCTGTACTGGAAAACACCAGGGCACAATTACTTAAGGAGCAAAGAAGTGAACAGATGACAATTCATTAAAATATGCCATTGTAATTGTTTTCAACTTTCTGTGCAACTAACCTGTGAGGCCAAAACACAAATTTTCTGAACAAAATGAAAACCAGCAAGAAGTTGACAGTCGAGAACCTAGAGCAGCATCTCCTGCTTGCCTCTCAACCACACAGCAGTCACCACACCAGCTTTCCCACAGAAACAGGCAGGAAATCTTTCAGTGTGTTGGTTTAACACGGCCTGTTTTTTGGGGGGGAAACCACAGGGGTGGCTTCTGTGAGAAGCTGCTAGAAGCTTCCACAGTGTCTGACAGAGCCAATCTCTGATGGCTTGGGAACAATCTTCCCAACCTGAGAAAGGACATCAGCATTTGGGGTGCTCTCTAGAACCGTTTCTCCTGCACTGCTTAGGCTGCTTGCTGCAGAATCTCTGCCAGCGCTTTCCAGCCTGGAAAGGGTTAAGTCTCAAAATCACCTCCTGGGGTTTTGCTATTTTGACATCACTTGGTTCTCAGCGTCCATGACTCAGACAGGGCAGTTGTAAAGCGTGTTAAGGTACCTGTTACACAGGTATTTAAGAAGGGTCATCCATGCAGGAAAGAATCATCTAGCCATCTAAAGGATGTAGTCTTAAGCTGCAGGAGGGGAGGTTTAGGTTGGACATTAGGAAGAATTTCTTCAGAGAAAGGTTGATTAGACTTTAAAGGCTGAATGGACTGCCCAGGGAGGTGGAGTCGCCATCCCTGAAGGTGTTTAAGGAAAGACTGGGCATGGCACTTAGTGCCATGGTCAAGCTGACGTGGTGATGTTCAGTGCTAGCTTGGACTCAAGTGATCTCAGAGGTCTTTTCCAACCCAGTTGATTCTGTGATTGAAGTGCCAGCTGTGCGCTGCTGCTGCTGCTAGTGGGAATGGAGAGTTTGTTTAGCTCCTCATATTCTAGCACAGAGACAAAGATAATATTGCATGCTGTGGAAATCCATTTCCTTGCTTCTACACCTGAGTGTTAAAGCCCCATTCGGCATTTGTCACCAGAGCCATGGTTTCTCTTTTTCCTGTTAATTAAAACATTCCCTTCTGCTCTGCACACGCTGCTCTTCTGTCACGCACAGCCTCGGAGATGCCTGCATCTCCTTTATATCATCAGAGAGAGAAGTGAAGCAAATACAATAAGGCACCGTTTTTTCTGCTGGTTCTTATTCCAGCTCTAGGAGTAGAGGAATCAGGAGTATAGGGAACAATCTGGCTGCGGGGAGAGCCGCCGCGCCGCCCAGGCCCGCGGAAGGGCCAGGACAGATCCGCGCTGCCCGGCCCGGGCCGGATCCGCGCTGCCCGGCCCGGGC
>VWYI01043640.1:188631-224152 GCA_013399455.1 Anthoscopus minutus | reverse complement strand
CCCCGGCGGGCGCTCCCGGCCTACCCTGAGCCGCTCCGCCGCCGCCGAGGTGAGTGCCCCGCCAGGCCCGGGCAGCCGCCGTCCCATTGTTCCGGCCCGGGGGGGAGCCGGGGCTCCGCGCCGCCCCCGCACCGACCCCTTGCCCCGCGCAGCCGGGCCCGCCTCGGGGCTGTCATCCGGCCGGAGGGGCGGACGGGAGCCGCCGTCCAAGCCGGAGACTCCGGGCTAGCTGCCGTACCACCGCTCCCGGGGGCGGCGATAACTTGACGGGGGGACGGCGCCGGCCTCGGCTCGGCCTACCCGCCGAGTCTGGCCGGCTGGGGATGAGCTGTCAGTGCCCCCGCTTGCCTTGGACATTGCCCGTGGCTCGCGGGACCCTTCCCGATTCGCTCTCACGTCTCGGGGACCGCTCTTCCCCGGTCCTTGTCACCCATTGCTGCTGCAGCCGCAGGCGATTCCTCGAGGACAAAAGTGCCTCGACTGGGGCTTTTCTCTAGGTGTAAAGAACTTATTCGTGTTGCGTCTGGTTTTACCGGAGCTGGTCTAGATTTTGCAAGACGTTATCGGTGCTGGTGAAGCCCCAGGGAGGATGGGAGCTCGCCACGTTTCACGTGGGGTTTAAACAAACACTCCTGCCAGGGCCCATCCTAACTGTCAGAGGAGACCTCTCCCCTCTGTTTGTGGCGTTCAGCTCGATAGGCTTCGGTTCCCAGTTGAGATAAATCAGGCATGTAGTCAGCTTGGAAGAAAAATGAAAGACCAGGCGTACATACGTATTTTCCTTGTGCACAGAAAGGAACCCGTGTAACGAAACCTCCCCTGCATTGTATTAGGGACGTGTCTTTAGCAGGTGGTGAACTTGTTCCAGCCCCGCTCTGCTAGCAACCACTTGCTGGAATAGAAACGCGAGAAGGATGCATATCTGAACACATAAGTAATGCTACATGACAGGGCAGGCTGTTGTGTTGTTGTGTGCGGCAGCGTCTGCACGCCTTGGGGGCAGCTCTGTTTGACAGGGTGTCAGGCTGCGGCAGCATACGGCTGTGTCCTGGCTCTGCCAGGCAAAGGGTGGCAAAGGGCTGCTGATGGCATGGCACAGGGGACAGCCATGCACCTTTGGCTGCTACAGTGATGCTACAGGAGCCTTAGCTGTGCACTCTTGACCTGCAGGATCTGTTCTGTGCATGTGGCTACCGCTCACTACCCTGCTGAAATGCAGTTTCATGCCAGGCATGCAGTAATGACATGCAGCTCCTTCCATCCATCAGTCACATACATGGGTTGTGTGTGTGTGCCTTGCTTTGCTACTTTGGTGGCAGGAGGGATAAGAGCTGTGAGTCACTGAGGAAGTGATTTGCCCAAGGTCACTTGGCAAGGCTGTGTTGGTGCTGAATCGAGACCTCCTTTGACTCTGGTGCCTGTGATAATGCTGGCTGCCACCACACGTGGGTATGGCATACACACCCAAGGCTGGTACAAGTGCAGAAATGTCCAGGTTGATGTTGCTGCTTGATACTCCTTGGTATCAGTGTATGTATCAGTGTGCTGCCTCTACACCAGCTGTCTGCTCCATTGGGACTTTTTCCAGAGCATACATAACCTAAGTGCTGACGAACCTTTTTGTTTGTTTTTAAATGTGTGTGTTGCCATTTTAGCTGGGCAGGTGGTGGGACTGGTTGCTCCTTACCACCCTTACCTGCATCTTCATTACCGAGAAAATGTATTTCATGGTGTTTTCTGCGGTGTAGTGTTGTAGGCATTACTGTCTCCTCCCCAAAAGTCCATTTCCTCTTTCCAGATCCCCACCACCGGAAAGAAAGAAACAGGCAGCAGCTAAAGGAAAGCCTACTTAGAAACTAGAAACCACAGTTGTTGTTCAGTTGATGAAAGTAAAGTCGTGTTTTGTACTTTTAAGCCCTCCCTTTTGCATCTCACTGTGTTGCTGTTGGAAGGTGGCTCTCTGGCCACTGTGAGACAGAGGGGACGGACAGCTGCATGAAGCAACTGGGTCATCACAAAGCTGGACACAGCGAGCTCACTCGGCTGTGCTGCCCCAGGGCAGCTGCCAAGGATGTGCTGGAGTTGCACTTTAGTTCTAGGCTAACTCCAGCACGCTGTGGACTTTGCTCATTCTGGCCTGGAGTTTCTGAGGTCCAAGCTCAACTCAGCCTTTGACTTTTCTATCAGGTTGTCAACCCCACTGGCATCATACTTACTGTTTTGGGGAGAAAAAACCTTTGCTTTTTCTTCTCTCCCCTGCTGTTCACTCCTGCTGAACACTGTGAGCGCTTTCCTTTCTGTCAGCGCCTGCTGTGTGGAGGGATGTGGAAAGGAATAGCTGGAGAGGAGGCTCTTGGTTCCCTCTGTGGGGAGCATCAGCTGTGTCCCAACCAGTGGCTGTTTCTTACTGCTGTAGAGACATTGCTCTTCAATGGTTTCAGGGTCCCAGGATGAGTCCTGGGATTGTTTTCAGTCTCTTTCAGCCCCATCTCTTGTCAGTAGTGTCCAGTTCAGAACTGGCATCAGAACAGCCCTTGCTTCTTTGCTCTGTCTCAGGTGATTGTATCAGGCTTTGCTGCTGCTAGGAGGGAAAGTTCTTAGCAGTCAAAGCACTCAAGGATGTGTCTGTGTTCCTCGGATGTCCAGATGTGCTGCTGCAACGGGTTTTAATCTGCTCAGGTCTAGTCATTTCCTGGAGATGGCACAGGCTGGCTTCCAGCACTTAATTCCTTAGGGGTCCATCGAGTTTTAAATACCCTGCCTGACAGATCTCTCAAATTGGTCTCTTCTGGGAGAATAAGTCCCATGTGGAAAAGCACAAGTTTGCTATTCCTGCATCAGCAGTCTGTTCCACCTGTGAGCCTGCTCCTGAGCTTCTGTCACTGCCTCCTCCCAGGGTGGTCAGCTGTCCCCCAACAGCCTTAGCCAGGCAGAAGCCCAGAGCTTGCTCTGAAAATGTCATTTTCCTTGTGCTGTTGCTCTTTTGGCTGAGACCCAGCATCGTGCCAGTGCCCTGGATGGGGGGGGTGGGAGAGAGGACACATAGGAGATTTGTGCTGTGTTTGACTACTTTTGACATTTTTAACAGGAAATGTGGTATGCAGATGCATGGATATATAATATAATGCAGGGTAGAGATATCATAGTGATATGATGTACAGATGCAGCAATATTTTGTCAGTGTTATTTAAGCTGTATCAGCGAAGTGCAAGGAGGATTGCCAGCACGACTCTTCTGGAAAATCAGAATCTAATGCAGGTCAGGACTTGGTGTCAGTCAGCTCTCCTTTCCTCCCAGGAAGATGTTGACCAGAAGAAAATGCATTTTCTGGTGATCTCATGTGTGGTCCTGTTTCCAGAGGGTGGTGGGAGCTGTGGATTCTGACTCTATGTAGTTGATCTCCATGAGATTTTGTTACCCTATGAGGTTTCTCATAGAGCCAAAGCTGTGGACAAATACACCTGTCTTGGAGCAAGGAGCCTGGGAAGTGTTGTGGCTTCTTTGCTTCTCAGTTCTGCATCTTCAGTGGCCCTGAGCGGTGCAGATTGTGAGGATGGCCACAGTGATATTCCTCAGTTCTTCTCAACTTCTGTTTTGAAGTTGTGAGCCAGTTTCCAATGGGCCAGTCTTTGCTGCTTTGGTTTGGCTTCCTTTCCTCACTGCCTCTGGCAGCCCTGAGTGGAAGGTGCTCAGGAACTTTTACTGGAGATTGATGGACATGGTTTCTGTTGGTGTATTTTGCATTTTGTCAGCCTCTCTTGGGGAGGCAGCACTGGCCAAAACACATGGCATGGATGAGAGGCACCCTTCCTTCTTCTGTGGTGCCTGTTGCAGGTCATCTGCTTAGCACCCAACCCTTCCTGGGAACAGGGAACTGGTTTTGTTTTCTTCCTACCTGATCTTCTGTGAAACTCAAAGGTGGAGATGGTGACGGATTTTGTTCTAATTGGGACCAGTTCACTATAACATTTGCAGTTGCTGCGGGATTATACTCAGCAGCAGAAAGCATAGGAGAAGCAGTTAGTGTCACTGGCACTTTCTTCTGATTTAAGAGAAAGCCATGCTGTGGAGAGGCAGCTTGTCAGGAGTCCTGCTCTCTCCCTGCATCCTTGGCCAGCAGATCAGTGCTTGCTGGTCCCCAGGGCAGCCTGGGCCATGGTGTGGCAGGAGGATGGAGCGTGGGCTGTCTTGGCATGGCTATCTGAAGCCTCTACCAAGCCTTGGAAATGGGTGTGCTGCTTTAGGGCATCCTGACTGGCTCCAAGTCCTGCTTGCTTGGGCCTGGACCTGATGCTGCTGCTGCCCCTCTTCCAAAGCATGGGATGGGCCATCTACACCAACAGGACTGAGATAAACAGGGTTGCATTGGTGGCTGAGCTGGAGAAATGTGTGAGGATAATGGGCTGCAGTGCCCTGAAGGGAGGAATGGGAACCTGTTCTATTCTCACTGAGTGTGTGTGTCCCTGCTGGGCACAGTCAGTGCAGTGAAGCCTGCTTCCCACTTGCTCAGCTCTTTATGAAGGGGTGGTCTGGTTCTTTGACAGCTGCTGGTGTCTGGGCACAGGTGGCTTCCCTATATCCCAGTATCCTTGCTGAATTGTCAGATGGGTGCACTGGGCTGTGGTTTCCAGCCCCTTTTCCACTGCCTGTGATGGGAGGGCAGTGCCTTCAACTGGCACTGCATGATCCTGCTGAATCTTTCTGGGCAGCTCCAGGCAGAGGAACATGCAAGCTATGCCTAGGCATCTTTGGGAGAGAGGACTTCCCCAATGCAGGCAGCTTGTCTGGCAGCTTCAGCTGGAGCCACTAGAGAAAGCAGCACTTTCTTTTGGGGGTTTTCTTCCCCCCAAAAAGCTGGAGCTATGTTTGGGTGTTGGGTTTTTCAGCTACAACTCAGGATGCCTGGAATCCCAGCTGGGGGATAATGGGGAGCCTCTTCTGATGCTGGGGTAATAGCCTCAAGATGGCTTTAGGACTGTGCTGTGCACTGTGCCCAGAGGTGGGGCGTCACCCTGTTTGGTGATGAGCGCTGCTGGAGCCAAGTCCTGGGCCAGAAGCCAGGTTTGTGATCCATGCCAGAGAGGGCGAGACTTGGAAAGCAAAGCAGAGCTCCTCCTGAGTGAGAGATGGACTGAAATACTGAGCAAAACCACAGAGTGCTCCTTGTTCCTGCCTATGCCTACTTGTCTTCTTTATTTCCAAAGTATGTGGGAGGCCACAGGATGGATCTGCTAGAGAGCAGGAGGGCTGTGCTCCTCAGGCACGTCTGCACCATTGTGCCTCTTCAGGGTGCTGGGTTGGTTGGTTTTTTTCAGTTTTATTTTGTTGTGTTTTCTTTTTCCCCTTTCAACGCTGCCTGTGGTATTGCTGGATCTTCCCCATCCTTGCTGCCACTGGTTTAACAGCCACCTCCTTGCAAGGTGTGCTGTCCAGAGCAATGCTGTGTTCAGTTGCACTGCTCTTTCTGTCACAGGCCAGCTGGGCAGCTTTCCTTTCCTTTTCCTTGCTCAGCGCCTACTCTCATGGCCGAGAGGAGGAATGGGCCTTGTGTAGAAGATGCTCTGTGGCACCAACAGTTTACAGACTGTGCTTCTTGAAATGCAAGCCCAGGAAATGCCAGGCTCTGCTGGAGTTTGTGTGAGCAGTGTGGCTCCTGCGTGCTGGGTGTCTTGCAGCCTCTGGCCACAGCAATCTTCTGCCCTGTCACAGGACAGAGGAGGTTTTAAGCACTCTGCAGAAGCAAGGGCTTTTTTTTTAACCTCCAAAACAGAGGCTGGCAGGAAAAGTGAAAGGAAGTGACTTAACCAAAGACAGGAAGAGAATATGTGGCAGAACTAGGGACAGAAGCCAGGATTCCCAGTTCCTGCTCATCACTCCTACTCTATTGCTTGTCTGGGTCTCAGCCTTCTATTCAAGGCATAAGCAGGGTTTTCTGTTCCTCTGAGAAGCTGGAGGTCAGGAGATTCTCTCTTGAAGTATCTTCAATGCCCTGTGCATCTTTGAGTTTTCCAGCAAGATTTGCCCAGCTGAAGTTAGAAATTGACAACTCGTGTGATTACAGCAGAGTTGCAAACTGTGTCCTTGGCTACCGAGTGAAGCTTCTGGTACTCCAAGGAACACCGTGGTCCCCCTGCAAAGAAATGCTGCTCTTCAAGAATGCTCTGCTTTTGTTTGGAGGGCCATACCCAACTTTCTGTTAAGGGTTTATGTTAGGAGTCCTGTTTCTCTCTGTTTGCAGTGTATCCCCTGCTGAAGTTTGCTTCATGGTCTTCCCTTGACTTGCCACCCAAGGCATGGTACCTTCCTGATCAAGTCTGCATCAGTTACCTGGTTCTGCAGGCAGGGACGTTGAAGCATTGCAGTCTTCCTAATAGAAAATAAAATCTTAATGCACTCTTTGGAATAAAGATCCTGCTGAATACCTGTCTATCAATGAATAGCTGTACTCTCCTTCAGGTGAGCAGGGGCTCCAGCACTGCGTACAATGACTGTTGCTTTGTTCTGTTGCTGTGCTGGGCTTCAGGCCTCTGGGAAGGCTGCAGCTGGGAAAGGATGCTGGCTTATAAAAGGCAAGGGTCCCAACAACCCACACTGTAGGTCTCCCAGCTCAGGGTGGGGAAGAACTGGATAGGGAGCTCTGAAGGGTAGTAACTGAGCAGAAGGGCTGCATCTCTGGTCAGCTCTTCTCAACATCAAGCTGGCCAAGGCTGTGGAAGCCCCTGCAGCCCTGGAGCTTTCACCACTTCCTTGGCAGAATTTATCCCAGCACTGATCTGTAGCAGAGGATTGGGCCAGACAGGGCCTTAATGGAGCAGGTCTGGCCACAGGCAAGCCTCAAGTGTGGCAGTTAGGCTGGGCTGAAAGCTGCCTGTGTCCTGCCTCTGTGCAGCCTTGTTTGAACTTTCCTCTGGCAAGGAGCAAAAGGAATCGGGGTAACCTAGGGCTAGTCCAAGCAAGTTTCCTCTGCTCTGCCTGCCCCCAGATGCAGCCAGGGGGTGGGGGTGATAGCAGCAGCTCCAGACTGTCCTCCCAGAGCAGAGCAGTTTGGGGGGGACTTTGGTCATGACAGTTTTTGAGCAAATGTTTCTTTCCCTCTGGCGTTCCCTGCCTCTTGGGCAGGGAGGGGGAAATGAAACTGTGGTTCAGACCGAGTCCTCTGGATGGCAAGAAAATTGCTGAGTAGCTGGTTTCCAGGTTGCCGAGGTTCTAGCCAGGGCTCGGTGTGGCTGCCAGAAGCAACAGGCTTGGAATTTCCTCTGCCTGGTGCCAGCTCCACTTGGGCTGGCCGCAGCACCTCTGCTGGGGCTTCAGCTCTGCTTGAGCTCTGCAGTTGGGGCGCTCCCAGAGCCGGGGTTACACTGGAGCTGGAGCTGCCCCCCTCATTCTCACAGCCTGGTTTCTATTTTCTTTTCCAGGGTCCAAGATGTTTTGAATTACACAGCCTGTGCCTCCCGCGGGGCTCCTTGAGCAGCCGCCTAACGAGCTGAGCTCCTGACAAACTTTGCTCTGGCTTTAGCTATGCTTGGAAAATTTTACAGCCTTTTCAGAAAAAGGAAATGCCAGGAAAGGCCTGTCTCTTCTTACTTTTATGAGGGGGTCCCAGTTGAGAGAGGGTGAGATGAGCTTGGAGAAGAAGACAGGAAGGATTTTGTATATGGTAGTATACACACTTTCTAGTGATCAGGGTGAGTGGACTCGGTGCCATCTCCCTGTAGTGGGTACAGTGGGGGTGAGACCTGCAGGGCACTTGGCAGATGCAGCATGGACACAGGAAGCAGTGACACCAGGGAGGTGGTGGTCTGTGTCTTGCTGCCAGCACAGCTACTGTCTGTTTAATGTTTGCTAATTATGCTTTTTCTGAGTGGTGGTGTTTTTATTTCTACTGTGGTCACAAGGCCATGTGGATGTGCTGTGTGTTGGTCCCCAAGGTTTGGGGGAAGGATTGCCACCAGGTGCTGTGCTGGTGGTTTCCTTACCAGGGGATAACACGGTGCCCAGGCAGGATGTTGTGGGCACAGGGAAAAGAATGCAGGTGCTGCCAGCAGTGTTTGACCCAAGAGAGATAGTCTTGTGTAATTTCTTCCTTTGGATCAGAAACCATGTTACAGAAAGAGAAACTGGAACCCAAAATAAACAGTGACTTACCTGCATTCCCTCTGTAAGATGATGCTGATAAGGGAGGAAGGAGCCCTCTGTTTTAGATAAACTCCCCTTTCGTGAGGTGCTGAAAATCTACCCTTGCATTTGCCTGATTTCCTTCAGGAGAGCCCACCAGTGATGTCGTGGATCTCCAAACAAGTGCTTCTATCTGGAGAGGCACTGAGGTAAAGGCTGGTCCTTGTCATCCTCCTTGCATGTCCTCCCAGTGTCCCACATCCCTTTCCAATGGTGCAAACGCGCCTTTGGAGGCTGGGATGGGTGTTTTGTTGGACCCTGTGAAAACGCAGCATCCTGGGGAGTTGTGGAACTGCTCCAGTGGGAGGGATTGAGGTTTCTGTGCAATGCATAGGCATCAGCTGCTGCCAGTCCTTGTGGATGAGCATCAGGCACGGGCAGTGATGGCTCTGGGTGGAGTGAGCCTCACGCTGCCCCTGCTGTGAGGGCATGGCCTGTTACACTTGTCAGGAGCGTGGCTCTGGAGAACTATTTGATTTGGCAGCTTGTGCAGGCCTGGTGGCCCTAAGAGTGGGATGCAAGCGCCAGAATTGTGCCCTACTCTCCCATTTTTCATTGCTCTACCCATCCTCTGCTTTCTGCTGTTTTGGGCAGGAGAAAAAGCACCTCCTCATGGCTGTGTCCCCTCCTCCACCTGAGAAATGAGTGATATATCCCCTTTGCTTTCTCAGGGCTCATGAGCAGAAGCTGAGATTACAGTTGACAGGAGAGGCCAAGCACCTTCACTCTTCTGCTGGGAATTATGAGAGTGGCCCTCCAGTTGGCTTCCCACAGTGATGAGCTTCTCCATGCCAGCTCATTCTCAGAGCTCAAAATGTGTGGGGAGCTGCTGGGGTGACTGCTGTGAAAAGAGTTAAATACTTCATTGATATTTATTTCTGTGATGCCATCTGCATGTATATGGTTTAGAATGGTTGAATTGGATGGTTTTCGTACTCTTTAATTAGTTCCCTGATTTTCTCTGGGGAATTCTGTGTATTATGTGAACTTGACACTAGGAAAGAAAAGACCAAGCCCTGCTTGTCCTCTTTGCTGTTAGAACAGTACAAACCCAAAGGAAGCACAGATAAGTGCAGGGGCATGGCTGTGCTTCAGTCTGGCACCTCTCCTTCCAAAACATTTCCACAGGTTAGAGGTTCAGTAATGATCAGTAATGACTGCCCACCTCCACTGGAGAATTCAGTGTAAGTTTTTGCTCCTCATTCTCCTAAAAGAAAAAAAAAAAGGAAAGAAAAATAAATCAAATCAAATCAAAGCCTGTCCAAAACCCAAACCTGTTTTTGCTCTTTAAAAGTCAGTTTCATGAGTTGAAATTGTAAACATCTTGTTGATAAAGGAAGAGTTACTTTTCCTAAAGCAGAGCTTCAGCAAAGAAGCATCCAGCCGTTTCCAAATATTTTGATATAATTGTAGCACTGATGGGTTACTTTAGTGAGAAGAGTGATTTTTCCACCTGCTTGTGTGGTCAGGATCTTACCTGCTAAGTAAGCAATTGCTTTTCACCCCACCTTGTGATTTCAGAATATTCGGAGACTCCGCTACCAGTGGCAAACGTTTATCATTTAGTTTATTATGCTTTTTAATCAAAAGTAATTTCACAAAGTCCTAGCCTGATTAAAATGTATTCCTTATATTAGTAGGGTTTGGTCTTCCTTTTTTTTCCCCACCATAGTTTAAGGGCCCCAGGCATTTTTCTGATGCTGTTGCAATAATAGGCTGTCACTGATAAGTCCTTTCCCCAGAATTCCCAGTAGCAGCATACAGGCCCTTGGAGGGGTCCATGAAGGTCCACAGTGGGTTTAAAACCAGTGTAGCAAACTGCCCACCCTGGGATTTCTGTTTCTGAGGCTGATGCTGGCAGTGCCATTCACTGGAAAGGGACGATGTTGACATTGTTCAGGGCTGCTGATTCCTGTCTGGGTGATGACACCCAGTTTGTATTCATCTCACTGCAACCAGATGGAGAAGTTATTTGCTTTGCCCAGCCTCTGGTTGAAACAAGAGTGCAGAAGAGGGTAACTGTGGCTGGTGATTAGTTAGTTGGAAAGGGAGAAAGGAGAGGTGAGCATATCCAAGAGTAATGCCATGTTTTGGCGCTGTCCTTCCTCCAAGACCTGGTCCTGAGCATATTGGGTAGCTAGCTGCTCTTTCACTGTTTGATCTGTGGCTGTTTCTGTCTGTGGGTGGTCCTGGGGCTGGGGCTGTGGTGGCTGTTTGAAGTGATTTGGAAAAGCTACCAGAAGTGCACAAAGAATTGATCTTTCTTGGAAACTGGTAGGAGAATCCCAGTAGCAAACACTCCAGGAAGTCAGGCTCCTACTTCTCTTGCTACCTCCTTGCCTCCCCACTGGGCACAGATATTGATGTGCCTGTGCTTGGATTGTGTGCAAGTGGCTCAGCTTGAGGTGAGAGCCCAGCAGTGCTTCTGCCAGACATGACTTGCTGTGGTCAGGGAGGGGATGAGGCAAAGCTGGGACCTGGCTCAAGAACATGTGCCATCCAGGCTCTCTTCTGCACACAAGGTGTGTGTCTGTGGTGTCCCAGCTCATGGCTAATGGCTGACCCTGGGCTCAAAAAGGAGGAGTGTGGGGCAGCTGGGATTGTAGCATTGAAACACTGAGGAATCTGTGCATCGCCCTTGGCCAGTAGACTGGTCTAATGCCTTGTCTGATTTGCATATCAATTAATTTTTATTCTAAGACGACTCAAGTGGACCCAAGTGCCAGACTGCATCTCAGTATGCTGTAGGAAGAGCCCAGGAACTGCTTGATTTGATCTGAACAATCCTGTGGATGGTATTGCTTTATGAACCAAAGGTACTCCTCTGGGTGAGGGTAGTTCCTCTCAGTCTGCAACAGGCAAATGCCAATTTTTCTGGGGGTCTTCAGGTCCCATTGAACAGTCTGGGCGGTGACTGAATGAGTCCTGTAGTCACTGGTGATGGTCAGGGTCCTCTCTGATGGTAGGATGGTTTGCCTGGGACCTGCCACTGCCCTTGGGGGTCCTGGTGCCAAGGGGACCAATTTTCTAAGGTGCTGCTTCCCATCACAGTATAACTGTCAGACCCAATGCTGCTTGGCTGACCACATCTCTGCTTCAGGACAGAACCCATGGGAGAGGGGTAGTTGCAAGGTAGCTTCTGGTTGTAGAGCTCCTCTGGTCAGCCTCACTGCTGTGGGATGGGGAGAAAGCCAACCTCCCCTGCCCAGAGGCAGGAAATGAGAACCACGTGGGCTGACTTGGAGCCTACCGGCAGCTCATGCTTGCAACAAAAGCAGCATGGCTGGGATTGGGCACCCTGGCTGACTGCCACGGCACTGGTGGCCTTGTTCAGCATCCTCTGTTTGCAAAGAGAGGGGGGCAGAAGGGGTGTCCCTTTTTGGCTGCAGTGCTCAGAGGGGGAGGCTGCAGCCAGAACTGGTCTCTCTTCGTCTTTCTGCTGTGCATCCACCCTTAGGCACTCGTCTGGGCTCTCACTGTGAGTGTCCAGCTGTTGCACATGTCGGGAGTAAAGGCAGCTCATGGGCTGTGGCACGCTGCCTGCACCCAGGGCCCTGTAGACAGACTTGGCCCCAGCACAGCAGCTGTGCTGGGGTTCGCAGCTGCCACTGCTTCCAGGACAAGAAGGGTCTTGCAGTTTTCTGACAGGGATTTTTTCCTCCTGCCTTTGAGGTCTCTCAGCAGTCATCCTGAAGTCTTCCTGTAACCCCAGCTGAGGTGCCAGGACTCCCCACTTCCCATCGCTGCCATACTGGTTTATTGGAGGGAAAAGCAACATAAGCTTTCCTGGTGGACCCTGTTGTGTTTGTCCTGTTCCATTAGAGCGCAGCAGCAGTGGCACCAGCCGCTGCCTTCCTCCCCTCCCTGGGCTGGAGTGCTGCAGGCTCTCTGTGAATGCTGTCTGCGGACATCTGCTGCCTCCTCCCCCACTGCCTGCTGGCAGGCAGCAGCAGCTTCCCAGCAAACAGCCTGCTCTGTGCATCACCCCCCACACCCACCCAAGCTCCCTTCTGCTCTTACAGGCACCTTCGCAGGACCTTGAAATGGTGGTTTCCCCGGTGCTGGCTCGGCTCCAAGCAGCCTTCTGCTTCACAAGACCATAGCTGAAAAAAATCAGGGTGCCTGATGGAGGAGGAAGGCTTATTAAAGGTGATGCTTACCGGGTTCTGGCTTATGATTCAAATGGACAGCCCTCTCTTTGGCAGGGCTCCAGCCCGGCGCCTGGGGCCTGAGGCAGGCAGGGAGTCTGGGGCAAAAAGCTTGGAGCTGTTTGACTGGAGCAGATGTGGCTAGGTCAGCTGTGAACTGCAGCCCTGGTGCCAGAGCTGGATGCTTTGGGCTGGTGTCTGGCTTGAGTATGTCACATGCAGCAAAGGGAGGCAGAGTTCACTACTGCAGGTATTCATGCTGCCCCTTCCAGGAGACAGGAGCTTTTATTTCTTTCTGATCTGGCCAAGTGGTGGGATGATGTGCTCTTTGGATGTAGGCCACAGACCTGTGGGTTTCTGTCTCCTGAGCATAACTCCCAGGCTTGATAGTCCTGCCATCTTGGCAGTAGGAAGCACCTGGAAAAGTGGCATTTTTGTGGGTTCAGTCTTGCAGTGCTACTGCACCAGGTTCCCATCTGTGGGTATTTGCATTTGGTACCAGAAGATATGGCAGTAACCTAAGAGATCTTTACCCCAAGCCCAGGCAGTCCCCTAAGCCACAGTTGCCAAGATGCCCTGGTTGCATCTTGTATGCTTTTAGCCTGGAGACTTCTCTGGAGAGCAGAGGAGCTGGGAGGATGGAGCAGAAGGATTTAATGAAGTGGGCATGAGAAGTGTAGCAAACTCCTTTCTCCTGAAACCAGTGAAGCAGTAGCTGGGAGCATGAAGGTAATGCCTGTCTGTGATCTCAGGGCATGCCCAGAAGGAGGGCTGAGGTATGTGGATTAGTCAGAAGGGATGGTGGAGGATGAAAGAGGATTCTGCAGCTCTGACTGTAAAGGCAGTTTTGGAAGAAGGAGTTGGAAGGATTGCAGGTGGGTCATGAAAACAGGAGCTTGGAAAGATGGGATAAACAAAGCCAGTAGGGAAAATTGCCATTTTGTACCTGGATCAGAAAGATGTGAGCACAATTTGAACTGATTTAGACAAGAAGTTACAACTCTGTGTTTGGAGGGAGAAGGGATCTTCATGTGACCATCTTTGCAATGGAGGAGTGCAGAGGCACAGCCAGATCCCCCCTGGCAGCTTGGAGGAAGCTTGGTATTATGTGGGGAAGCATTGCTTGGCACAGAGTTGACAGTAGGTTCTGGCCCCTCTGTTTGGTTAACAAGACTGTGGGCCATGACTGAGCCTGGTGTCAGAAGAAGTGGTAGTGGGAGAGCTGTGTGGATGCCATGTAAATGCTGCTGGAGGAGCCTGCAAAATCATCTGAATGCCTGTGCTGGATGTGGCATAGAGATGGGAGCTGTGGGGCAGAGTCTGGCTGACAGTGAGCAGCGAGGCCAGGGGCAAGGTGCACGTGTTGGTATCCTCTGGGTGCCAGTCTGTGACAGCTGGGCCCTGTGCTGCTGCACAGAGGGAGAGAGCCTGGAGCAGATCCAGCAGCCAGACCCAAGCTGAGTGCCTGGGTGTGCTGTCTGCCTGGGCAATAGCTGCAGGCCCCTTCTGCATTGGTGTGGTGCTGAGCACAAAGGGGGTGAAGCAAGGGAAGGATGAGACATGTTTGAGAGTGGGATAAGAGATGCCACTGAGAAACGGAGCTGAGCTCTCTTCTTTTTGTGCTGGCAAATGCTCAGTGGGAAGGGGGCAGAGGGACTGCGTCGCAGGCTAGAAACACTCACATCCCTGAGAGGGGAAGCTGAAATGCTGCAGGAAGCACAGGTGATCCAGAGCTGCTACTATTCAGGCGTGGCACAGCAAAGCCACTCTTGCCCTGTCCCAGAGCCTAGGAGGAGACAGCTAAGCAGGTTAGGGGGCTCTGGCAGGCAGCCTTTGAAGTCCCCACTGGGGAATGAGGGTGTCAGCAGCAGCTGGAGGCAAGGACAGGTAGATTCTGGTGTTTACTCAATGCTGAGGAGAAGCAGAAGGTGCCATGTGGAGGCCAATTGTTCCCTCCCCCAGGAGATCACTGAGGGAGTGCAGGGGAAGGCAGCTGGGCACGATGTTATCCTGAGAAGAAAGCACTGATAATTGGAGGCAGAGGGAGAACCAGGGCCCAGGAGTTTGCTGGGAAGGACATCCTTCCTTTGAGCAGGGAAGGGGTGCCAAGAGTCCATCAGGACCCTGGCCATGGGAGCACTCTCTCCTGTGAGTGCCTGTGGTTGTAACTTTGTGCCCAAAAGCTTCCCAGAGGGAAGTGACATGGCAAGTGTAGGTGTATAGGCTGCAGGGGCTGGTGCTGGGCTCAAGGAGAGCAGTACCTGGCTCTTCTCCCTTCTCTGGTGGTGCTGGAGGAATTCCTATGAGTTACCACTCCCTCCATGCCAAGGCTGGTGCAAGACCTCACCCCTAGTGCTGGGGTGTCACTCTTCAGAGCCCTTGTTTTCCTCTGCAAGGAGTCCAACTCCTGGATTGCACCCACAAGCAGGACTCTGTTGCTAGAGGGTCAGGAGCAGGCTGAGCCAGCACCCAGGGAGCTCAGCACAGGCCCTGGGCAACACCAAAGCACCAGCTGGCCCTTTCGGGAGGCCAGTGGCCTCCCTAGCCCAGACTCATGTGGGGTGACCCCAGTGGGCCTGCAGCAGCTGTCTTCTCTGCACTGGAGGGATGGAGCCACGAAGGGGGGAAGGGAGAAGTCATCCTGCAAAGGGTTAATAGCAGCTCCAGCCTGCTGCTCCAAGCCCAGGCCCTGCTGCAGGAGTGGTGTTGAGCAGCCTGCTCCAGTTGGCGTCTGTCCCAGAATGCTTTGGAAAAGCACTGGCCTCTGACCCCCAGTACAAACTGAGCCCAGCACGTGGGAGGGAGAAATTACTCCCAGACCTTCAGGCTCCAGGGTTTACAAGCTGCCTGCAATAAAGCAGCCATTTTTTCCAACAGTTATTAAATCTCCCCTTTTAGCTCACTGCAAACCTCTGCCTGTCGTTCCCTTACCCTGTCCCCATATTGTGCTTCTCCTACTCGAGCCCAAAACACGTCCATAAGGCGAGGCAGGCCTTTCTGGGGAAGGCTGAAGGCTGAGGTCCCCTCACCCCTGCACCCCTCATCCAGCTTGGCTGCTGTACTTGCATCTGCCTGCCTGCTTCCTGCATGAGCTGGTGCAGCAGCAGCAGCTTCCCCAGGTGCCTTGCTGCAGCAATCCCTGGGGGAATCCTGCACCTGCTTCACCCACTTGCAGGGTTGCATATCTGCACCCCTCTTCTGAGCCCCTGTGGGGCCACTGGGCTGATGGACCACTTTTCAGTATTGTCTTATTGTCTGTGCTGGAGACTGGGAACCAAAGAGCAAAGGTTTCTTCTTGGCCTTGCTGATGGCTGGGACAGCTGTGGACAGGGCCTTGTTTTTGTTTTTTTTTGCCTCAGTTCTGCTGTCTTGAAATGGGAATAGGAGCAGGGTTTGCACTTACCTGTCGTCAGCTCCTTAGGTAACCTATTCTGTCTGCACTCCCTGCAGTGAGCAGCGGATTAATTGCCAGGGAGGCTGGCCAGTTTCTATGGGAGATCACTGCGTGGGAGGCTCATGAGGTTTCCTTCACCAGCTAGTGTTTGTAATGACTGCTGCAGCTGGAAAGTGCCAAGAACTGCTTATTCACATAGGATTTCGTGACCATCCAGTTGTATGGAAGTGCCGAGTTGGCTTGGAGCAGTGAGCACTGCCTGTCTGGTGCTGTGCTGAACATGCCAGCCTGTTGAGTTGCTGCAAAGGGTGTGGGGAGCACGTGTTTTTGTTTGTACAGTACTTTGGGAACAGAACACTCTTAAAAGTGGCTACCATGCCATGGGCACTGTGGGATCCAGATAAACAAAATGGGAGCTGGTATTTCAAAACAACCTCTTCCCTGCTCCTCCCACCTCCTGTGCACATTCCTCTGGTGAGGAGCAGGCCAAGGTGAGGAGGTGCCCACAGAATGCAGCTGTAGCCCGAGAGCAGCTGCAGCAGCAGGCAGCCTGGGCTCCACAGCCCTCTTTGCAGCAGATGTGAGACACATTGAATGGAGCAGGTCACCTTAGCCTTGGCCGTGCCACCCGTCAGGCAGGTGACACTTGCCTGGGGACCCAGACGCAGTCCCTAGCCCTTGAGGTGGCTGGAGGACACCAGCTCTGAGGGTAGTCCTGGAGCCTTAGGCTTTCACTGCACTTCTTTTTCAGACCCAGTGTTTTGCCAGGGGCAAAGTGCCTTAGCAGGAGTCTCACACTGCACTGGCGCTGGCAGACCTGTGCTGTGCCTTGCTCTGTGTTTTGCCTCTAGGCACAGTGAGGCAGGGAAGCCATTTTCCTAAACATGTCTTGGGCCAGTCTAGGATTTACTTAGATTAACTCAGATTTTACACACAAGAAAAAAGCACATTCATCCGAACCCCCTTCTCTCTCTGAGGCTTGGTTTTGTTTTTAAATCTATATGGCAAGCGACCAAACTGGCTGAGTCAGTCAGCTGGCTGGCCACCAGAAGTAAAAATGCGGTTTTGTCCCCTCCCTTGTTCCACCCCCTTCCCCCTGGATTTTTTTTCTCCTTCACTTAGCGACAGTTTCATGTATTTACAACAAACCTCTTTCTGCCTCCTCCTCTCTTGGGGCTAGGACAAGTGGAAGCTGTTTTTTATTTTCAGAATCAGTCTAGGGAGAGAAGGTGCAGGAGGGCAGCCTGGCTTTGCCTTCTTGCTTCTGCTCCCAGTGATGCTGCTTGGGAGGAGAGGGAGCTCCCTGCTGTGCTCAGGGCTTTGCAGGCTGATGGCAGCATCTGCTGTGGTACAGGCAATTAGATAGAGAGGTGGAGTGCCTTGCCCAAGGCCATGCAGGCCAGGCCTGGGAGGATGGGAACTGAGAGTCAAGTTTCCTTTGGATGCTGACACCCAGAAGCCATGCTGGCCATGGGCTGGCTTTCAGGGGGCAGGAAGCTGTGTGTTTTCCTGGCTGCTGTGGTGTAGGGATGGTCTGGTTGAAATGTGCCCTGGAGCCAACAACACTCCTGTGTGAATAGCCAACATCTTGTAGAGGGACAAGACACTCTTTTGTCAAGGGGGAGCCAGGAGTGTTTGGCTGCTCTGGTGGCAGTCTGCACGGGCAGCTGGCCAGGTTTCAAGCACCTCATGCTGCTGGGTTGTTCATGATGTATCCTGAGAATGGGAGCACAAGGGGTGGTTTTCTTGCCGTGGCCTGTGGTTTGGCCATCAACATCTTTAATTCCTTGGCATCCAAATTCTGTAGCCCCATCTTAGGCAGCCTTGTGAACCATTGTCAGGGTGGAGAGGAGATGGCACAGGGGGTGAAGCAGGTGTGATCTAAGTGTTCACTCTTCTTCCCTCCTTCGTTGTGGCAAGCATTAGTTCCAGCCTGACCTGTGTGACAGATTGTGACAAGTCATGGGATCTCAGTGTGTGTCCCAGCTTGCAGTAGGTCACTGGTGCCTGGAGCATGTGGCACCCCACAGAAGTAAAACTTGGATGTAAATAAAGGAGGCTCCTCCAGCAACAAGTTTTCAGATGCAAATTGTCCCGTTGGTTTCAGAGACAGATTTTCTTAATTTTTGTGTTGATTTTTTCTATTTCAAATGCATACAATGCAGCAAATTCTTCAGTTTGACTGGCTTCTGTGTGCTTCAGCAAGGGAGCTGCATGAGAGTGAGCAGCTGGCTGCCTGCTGTGAGCCACACAGTAGCTGAGGATACCCACATTGGTCTGAACTAGTTCGGTGCTTCCTCTGTTGTCTATCACAGCTTAGTCATGGGACATACTTGCAAGGCAGCAGAAGTGGGGAGGGGGAGAAGCTGATTTACTGTTTTTTATTTTAGCAAAGATGTGATAGGCTAAGAAATGTTAAAAGACAAATCCTTCACAATATTCTGCTGTGTTGAAGAGAGGTGAAAGATGGACAAAGAGGCTTAAGAACACAGTGGGGAGAGGTACCCACAAGTTGCTGGTAAGGCTGAGCCTCCTTGCCACATATCACATGGGCAATGTAGACATGAGTGGAACGATAGCTCTGTTATTCCCCAAGATGTGTCTCTGCACGTGTAGTTGTGCCCTCACCTCTTCTCTGATGGTTGGTGGCCATCTCTGAAGGTCAGCTGTATGGTAAAGCTGGAGGTGTGCTGCAGACATCTGCCCCTCATACAGGAATTACAGCAGCAGCTCAGAAGAGGTGAGGAGAAGCGAGAAGTGATGCTGGGATCTGGTGTTGGCAGAGATTTGTGGGACTGGAAATTAGTAGAGAGTAATGGATGCTGCACTCTTGCTGAGCTGTAAGGGGAGCTTTGAGATCAGGAGGATGCTGGGGACGTATCTCCTGCCTAGTGCCTAGTCCTCAGCCTGTCATCACTTCTCTTTCCTTTCCCATTTCTTAAGAGCTTATGCCCATAGGCTTGATGAGGTGTGGGAAGAAGAGAGCTCTGTAGCAATACCTGAGTGTCTCTGATGGAATCACTGTGCCTGACAGAGCCACACTTTTTCCTTAAACTTATTTGTGGTCATTCACTCAGCAACCATCCCAGACTGAAGAAGAGGAGGAACAGTTTGGAAAATATTTTAGTGGCCTGCAGTTTGCTGACACTTGTGGCCAGGTACTGAAGTACCAGGTACTGAAGGATATCATTGTTTTCCACCTAACAAGGAGCACACTGGGATCATGACCCGGTACAGGAACGTTTTGTGTGCAGTGCTTTTGGAAATTGTCTCTGTTAGTGGATGTCTGCTTGATCCTGGTACTTAACCTGTGTGCTTTTGGTTTTGCTGGAGAGAAGGAAACAAGACTTGTCAGTTCCGTTTTGTCCTGGTCAGTGTAATTTTTCACTCCTTGCCTGGTTGGATTGCAAACCTGTGGGGATCTCGAAATCCCATTGCTCTTTCTGACAGATGGGGGTGGGGAAAATAATGCTGAAATGGATCTGCTGTTAAAATCCTTTTCATCTCATGATCTGAAACTTCTGATGAACTGCCTGGCCTTCAACCCCCCTGTTTACACCCTAACTGGACTCCTCAAAATGCTGGTGCTGCCTTACAGCTGTTTGTGGTGTTCCTCCACCCAACAACATGGTTTTTGAAGTTGAGGGAGTGGAGGAGGGAAGCATCCCTGAGGGACTACTTAACTTTCAGACTTGCTTGCATTCTGCTCCCCCGACAGGTGGCTGGAGTTTGGCACAGTCTGTTTCTAACCTCATCACCAGGAAAGATGCTTGTAACAAGGTCTGACCCATGGGCAAACTTCTAAACAAACACAAACTCCTGCAGCAAATCAATACCTGGATCAATGGGGTTTTTTTTTCCTCTCTCAGAATACAGCTGTGTTGACTCAGTCTGCTGAGGCTGTTTCCTAGGTCATCTCCCTGCCAAAGCCTGAAATGAAGAGCTGGAAAGCTGGGATTTTAAGCTCTTTTCCATTTCTGTTGTCACCTGAGTTGAAGGAGTACCTGCATTTTAGGCTTCATTGAAAGTCTTGCTTATAGTTCTTGGAGTTAGCTGGCTATCTCCAGTACATCAGAGGGGTGAAAGGCAGTGTGCAGCTTGGCAAACCCTCAGCAAAACTGTGGTGGTATGTACTTCCTGCCTTCTGACCTTCCTGCTTGTCAGGTGCCCTTTTGAATGCACTCTGGAAAAAGGCAAGTAACACTTCAGTCCCTTCCACTGGCCCACAGCTACAGGGACATTTTTGAGGAAGCCCCCCACAGTGTTACCCACCAGTGGGCTGTGTCTGTCTGTGTGTACATATGCTGGACAAGGAGGTTTAAGACCACGTGTGCTGTGTTGCAGCAAGTGTTTGCCATCACACCACCATGGGAGTTAGGGACTGGTAGAAATGCTGCACTCATCCTGCACAGCCAGGGTCTTTGTGTTTGGAGCTTTGTCTGTAGTTTTACTTGGTCTGGAAGGGAAAATCATTCTTGTGGAAATAGTTAGAGATGAAAATGTAGCTGCTATCTCATCCTCGGGCTGTTGTCACTATGTGGAGGATGGACACTGCGTGTCCCATCCCTGGGGCCATGCATGCACATCATCCTATGATGTGGTGTCAGCAGGGCTGAGTTTCTTTTTGATGGTCTCCAGTGAAAAATGTGAGTTTGGGTATGAGCTGTGTTTGGGCAGCACTGTGTCCTCAGATGCTCAGAAGAATGGTCTCTCTGCTCCTGGACAGTATGTCCAGAGCTGGGAGCTGACAGCTCGTTCCTATTTTGCATTTGACCATGAAGATGATTGTTGTCTCCTGGTTTTCCCCTTTGGAGTTAGGCTAATGGGCTTGGCAGTCAGAAGGGTGAACCCATTCATGTCTGTGATGTTTGAAAAAGCTATGAGAAACTTGGAGCCCACTCTGCTCCAAAGCTGTCGCATCTGCAGCGTTGTCTGCACTCTGTGGAGTGATTGAGACAATCCTGCAATGTGGATGTGAGTAGGGTGGTGTGTCCTGGGCCTCACACGTGTCAGACTTCACTTCTTTTGCAGCGAGGTTCTGGTGGGACTGCTGGATTTGCTGAGCCAAGCATTGAACAGGACAGCTGGTGTCCTCTGTTCCCTGCTGTGCTGTCGGGGAGGCTCCCTGTCTAGGTTGGAGTGCCAGGGCCTGGGTACAGCGGGACTCCTTGTGCTGAGGCCAAGCAGGGCTGGGCTGCAGGACGAGAGGTGCCTGGCTGTGTCCTGCAGCACTGCTGTCCCGCCGAGGAAGAAGGCACGGCAGGGCTTCCATCACATCCACTAGCAGAGAGAATTCCTCCTTCTCTCACGCCCACGCTGCTGCAGACACGCACACGTGTGCAGGTACAGGTTCACACCAGCATGAACACGCTCCTGTGGATTCACATGAATTTGCAGTTAAGCAGGCACACCCACGCCAGCACGGATGCAAACAGACCCATGCTGGTGCAGGCCTGCTCGCAGGCAGACGTGTTCATATTTGCATGACTCCGGGCTTGTGCTGGCACAGGCAATGGTGTACATGCTCCTGAGCTCACAGACACTAGCAACGGAGCTAAGCCGTGGCACTGGTCTATTTTTGGGAGCACTCCTAAGAATTGTGAGCATGTTTCAGATGTTAGAGTCTTAGATGGGGGAAAGCTAGAACAGATGGCTGGAGGGTTCAGAGCAGCAGCCCTGCTGAGAACAGATATTTATAGGCAGATTTAACCCTTGTGTGGTCTCTGGAGCCATGTTTAAAGGGATGGCATCTGGAGCAAACATGGTAGAGCCGAGCGATGACCTCTCAGGGTGTGCTGTCCTATCTGGTTTCTGTGAGCCGATTATCAGTGTGGTCTGGAAATCCCGTCTATGCTCTACCTCTTTCTCAGGGGATGCAGCTTTCCCTAGACCATGGAGCCTGATCTCTATGAGCCTCGGTGAAAATGGGCTGCTTGTGGTTATTATTTGCTGACCAAGCTGGGGCAGCGGGTACTGCGGCTGCCCTGAGCTTGCGTGACCAGCAAAACGAGGACGAAGATTGTTTTGTCCCTCTTGCCCTGATTTTTTTCTTTTTTTTTCTTTTCTCTTTTAGCAAAAGGTTACCCAGATTCTTCCTTTTCCTTGTTGGAAGCAGATACTGTGTTTTCTTTCAGGCACACCATCTTCTAAAGAGATACAGATTAAACCTTGCCCTATCAGATCCACCAGATGTTTTTACCTGCCCTCATCTTGGACTCTTGTGCCTGAGCATTTAGGGAAGAGCAAACCCCATCTGGGGGTTGTGCTGGTTTGTTGAACAGAGTTGGCTGCAAAGTGAGGCACATGGCAGGTTTGCAGTGACAGCTCTATTTGCAGTCCTTTTTTCGAGAGCATCTAACCTCCCTTTTGGGGTCTGAGGTAGTGTTGTATTTAACTTGTCTGGTGTGCCTTGAAGTGGCCTTCACAGAGCTTGAGTATCAGACACGGGAGAAAGTGATCTAGGGGGAAGGAAGAAAGCCATGCCCTCAGGTGGGACATGTAAAGAACTGACAGAGTAGTTATCTGAGACTTGCAGGGAAGAAGACACTGGCTCTGAGAGCATGAACTGGGGTGCAGACTTGGGGAGCTGTGCGAGTCTGCTCAAGCTGCTTTTCAGTCTGCCTCTGGCAAAATTAGGGAACAGTGGCACTCCTGGAAATAGTGCAGGGCGCTGAGACTGAATTAAAAAGAAACAGAGGTGGGTGCTACGGGCAGAGTTGGTGCTGCCAGGTCAGAGAACGATGCTCCAAAATATTGGAAGATTGAGTCTGGTTGTGAGATGGGGATAGTAGCTGCAGCATCAAGTGGAAAAGGACATTCCTCCCTCACAACTGATGATAGAAATTTGATCCCCTAGGGTTTGAGCTGTGGTGGTTGTGCACAGTGGCACACATGGCATGCACCTTTCCTCTGCTGGGACTTCAGCTAATCCAGGTATTTGGAGCTGCTCTCTGCCTGCCAGCTTGTGCCTGGCATGGAGATCCCAGAGAGGCGTGCTGAGTCTCATAGGGCTGTTTTCTACTTGTCTTTGCACTGCATCTCCTGTGAACCAGCCAGAGGTGTTTCTGATGTTCGAGGCAGCATGCAGCAGCCCTAAGTCCAGCTGCTTATCCAGAGTAAGGTGCTTGGCCAAAGGTTTCACACAGATGCTCAGTGTATGCCTCAATGAGCTGGGTTTGTTGTTCTGTACCCTGATTCCATGCCCAAGGGGGCAAGAAGCTCTGCTGGAAGGTCTGGGAGTGTGACACAGAATGCTGGTCTTGCCTTGGGGATCAGCTCTGTGCTTTGGGGGTGTGAATTCAGAGCATCCCCGAGTTTTCTGTACACTGATGTGCTGGGCATGGGCGATGCAAATCTGTAGAGAGTGGGAGTATGTTGGAGCTGCTTGCTTCCTTTCTTATTCGTTCTGCTTTCAGACTGTGGAGGCTTGGAAAGCAGTCACCGTGGTCCCCCCACGCACAGTTGTGTTCTCACTGCTTGCCTCTGTGTCACATGGAGTTCTCAGTTTTCCCAGAAGCTCTTGGTCCCAGGTCAGCACTTGCACCCACAATTGAAATGTGACTTCGTGGTGAGAAAAACTGGTTTCAGCTCCTGCAGGACTCCCCCCGTATATCCCAAAAGCACAGCTGATCCTGCTGGATACCCAGGTGTGAAGCTGGCAGTGCTGGCAGTGCTCAGCCAGCTCACAGTCTGGTCTGCTGCATGCTGGTGGCATCTGGCAGCTTTGTGGCTGTATTTTGTACCCACACAGGTCGGTAGGAGCGAGCTTGCTTGGCAGGGCCACTGGGCATGCTGACATGGTGTTCTTGTAGCTGGGCTGGCCAGTGTTCTTCAGGGCCCACAGGAAGGGATGGCAGCCACCCGCTCTCCTCCTACCTGAGGAGGCAGAGAGAGAACCTGGCAGGAGCAGCGGGCGCCCAGTTGGATAACTGCCAGTCCTGGGATCTGCCCACACTTGCCCTGTCTCCCACAATGGCCCCATTGTTCCTGAGAGGGCAAGGAAGAGGCTTCCTGCAGCTCCCTGGGCATCGTTAACCCTCTGCCTGCCAGGAGCAGGCTGCAGGTTAGGCAGATATGGGGCAGGAGGTCCCATAGGCACGTGGAGGAGCTCCCACTGCCCTTGAGTGTGAGGAGGGGAGCTGCAGGGGAGCGTCAGTCTGTCTCTGCCAGCTGCCTCTAAAATCACCTCTTGCTGCTGTTTTGAGGCCAGCTAAAGACCTACACCAGAGAGGTAGGGCCACGTTGAGCCTTGATTTCCTCTGACAAGGCATAAGGAGGCTCTGCCTTCTTACAGGCTGCTTTTTGCTATGAGCTTTCCTTGGGAGCAGCCAACAGTGGCTGAGTTGCTTGGGCCCCGATGTGCATGCCAGAGCAGGACACGTCTTTAGGAACAGGACATTTAGGGTGTTGGGGGGTTAATTCCAGTGGCTGAGAAATTGGTGTGGAACCTGTTTAAAGCAATTCCAGACTGATCAAAGTACCTTCTTCCTTCCTGTCCTGTAACGTGATCTCGGGCCAATGAGCTGCTCGGGGTCTGCTGTGGCTTCTGGTTCCTGTTGTTGTGGAGACAGAGCCGTGGAGGGCACAGGCGTGCCTTGGTGCGGGCGCAGGCTCGAGGCCAAAGCACAATATCCGTGTGCCAAAGAGGACAGCGAGTTCCCTGTCGCTGGCCAAAGGAGCTGGGCGATTGTGTCCCACTCTGCCTGCTGGCTCTGCACTGTCTGTCTTTCCATAGCAGTTGTGCTTCCCCACAGCTTTCTGCTGTGTGTGTTTCCTGATCAGCTGATTCCAGGGGTTACAGGGCTGCCTCAGCACCCCTGCTCTGTCACAGACTTCCTCTCCAGAATCCATGGGATGAGGGAGAGGAAGAGTCATTTGACTAGCTTGCTGCAACTCTGTACAGGAAACTTTCTGGATGTCAGTGTTCAGATATGTTGACCCCGATGTATCTCATGCCAGGAGAATTGGCTCAGTAATCCAAACAGCCAAGGACTTTGAAACCTTGTGAAAGTCACCAGCTAGTTCTTCTGCAAACTCCGATGCTAACTTGTTTATATCATTTCTTAAATGGCTGTCCTGCTTCCAAAAGATCTCTTTATTTCCTCCCACTCATTAGCCTTTGCACTCTTCTCCCCTTCTTTGTACCCTGGATTTTGTTGTTGCAATAACTTTTCTTTGTATGTTCTGTTTCTTAAATGAGGGTAGAACTAGAGTTAACTGTGGAGGGCCAAGGGCTGAGTTGGGAGCACTTGATGACCCCATTTACTGTACCTAGTGCAAGCAGTGCTGCTTCAGAGCTTGATCTGGCTGACTCTGGGCCCTTGGCCTCTGGCCACAAGGACCACTGCAAACCCCAAAGCCTCCTGTAAACCTCAGAGCTGGAGGAATGTCAGAAGCCCTTGTCCACTTTGCCAGTCATAAGTTAACAAGATCTCTTTCTGCTGGTGGGGAAGAGGGGCTTTGAGGGGGAAGCCCCAGGGCAGGCTGCCTCTGGGCCTTTCCTTTCATCTGTGGCTGTACATCTGCTGCTACAGAGGGCTCATTGCCTTCCCAGAGGGCTGCAGCTACTGAGATGGGGCAATTCCCAGCTCTTTTTTCCTGTTTCCTTTTGGGTGGTTGGAGGCCTGGCCAGGGTTAGATCACTGTGTGTCTGGAGGAGCTCTGTGAGCTGTGTGAGTGTCTGCATAAGGGCAGGGTAGCCCCTGAGACTCGGGGCTAGCTCTGTGGGGAAGGCCACACTGCTTTTTGCACCTGTTGAGTGGCAAAAGCTGGGAAGTTTCAGCTTTACGGATGGGGGAGGCTTCTAGGGGTAAGGCTGGAGCATGGTGAGGAGGTAGAGCAGCTGTTGT
Organism: Anthoscopus minutus; assembly: GCA_013399455.1. Classification (NCBI taxonomy): domain Eukaryota; kingdom Metazoa; phylum Chordata; class Aves; order Passeriformes; family Paridae; genus Anthoscopus; species Anthoscopus minutus. Next base: position 198,587 of record VWYI01043640.1, on the reverse strand, counting down.
CTTGGGGTGTGCAGTGGGGGAACCTCTCTCCAGACAGGTGCTAGCCCAGACTCTGCTGGTAAACCCAGATGGGGACCTCTCCTCGAGGTCTCTCCCTCCCTTTCCAGCCCAACACTGTAGTCCCAGCACTGCCTGCAGGCAGCTGCCCCCGCTCAGCTGCAGCATCAGCTGCCTGTGCTGATCCCCTCTGCACTGGGGAAGGTGAAAGGTTTCCCAGGGTGGAATTTCCTGCGAGGTAGTTGCATAGCTGCTTCCCTGTGACCTTACACCCCGATGTGCCTTAGTCATGATGGCATGCAAATACGAGGCAGCGGGGTGGGGGCTGGAGGGAGCTGCTGGGAAAAGGAAGTGACCTCAGCCGTGGTTTAAATATAGAGCCCAGCGTTTGCTGCTGCTGGGTCTGGTATTTATAATCTTGGAGGAGTGCTCAGAAGCTCACTGCATCTCTTGCACAGTCCAGGCTGGCAGAGAGCAGTGTGGGGGCAAGGTGTTGGGGCAGCCACCCTGCTTCCCCCTCGTTCCCACATTTCTCCCTCTCCCTGGGCGTGCTGGCATGCATACACATGTGTGCCTAGTTGCACAGATATGGTGCTGCAATCCAGGCAGTTTGCGGGTGTTCCAACCTCTTCCTTCTGTGCAGGTGTGTCCTTTGTGTGTTGCATTTAGTGCCAGGATTGGAGACTGGAAGAGTCCAGCTCTTCCCCAACACTCTGCCATGAGCCTCCTCGAAGGCAAACAAACTTGTTGCACTGCTGGTCATACAGCCATACTGCACAGCCCTGAGAGAGGTGCCACAAGGGCTCCTGCAGGGATCCTGTCTGCAAAGACTGTGCTGTTCTTCAGGCTGGGAAGTGATCTGAGCTTGCTCAGAGGGAGAGCTAGTGTTTCAGGGAGATTTCAGCGTTTCAGAGTTTTCTGCAAGGTGGTACGGGATGCCTAGCCCACTCTTGCAGCGTTCAACAGGCATCTTCATGCTGCTTTAATCTGAAAGACTGTAATAAGCATGTGCTGCAGGGATGTGGTGCATGGCTCTGCTCCCCAGAGTGAGGGCTGAGGAAGCCCAGGGTCGGGCACACACAGCGTGCCCAGGCAGCGCTGCGCTGGCAGGAGGTGCCGTGAGCCGGCCCGTGCTCAGCCCGGGCCAGGCTGGGGATGGCCTGGGTGACGGTGACACCTAGTGGCTTCGTCCCATAGGCTCCACCTCCGGCCCAGAGGTGGGGCACCCCGAAAATCTGATGCTTCTGGACAGCCGGCCATGGAGCTGGACCGGGCACAGGCAACAGACCCTGCAGTGCTCAGGAATCCTTGTGTGTCTGCCTTGGAGACAGGGGCAGGCAAGGCAGCCAGCGTGATGGCCCTGCTGTCACAGAGCCCTGCAAAGAGACTTAAAAAAAGAAGAGCACAAACTGTTGTGTTAAAGCTTGGAAGCTCCTCGTGGAGTTGTGGCATTGCTGGTTTCCAATCCTGAACACTGCTGGCATTGCAGACTTCTTTTGTTATTGCCAATGGATCCTAAAGCTATTACTGAGTCCTAGATGCAGGTGGAAGACTGTAGAGCTCATAGGCTCAGCTACATCAGCTGTTTACCTGACATGTGTGACCCTAGGCAAGGCTTGTCTCTCTTGTGATTCTTGTGGAAAAGGTGGGGGTTTAAGGTCTCAGCTGTGAGCCCTGCTGCTCAAGAGAGCTGGTATAGCAGAGGCAGTGTGAGACACAGCTCACTAGCTAGGCTTTTTAGCATTACTTGCCCAGTCCCAGTAACCCCAGTGCACAAACACAGTGGAAATGGTCTGAGGAGGTCTCTTCATCCCATGTAGCAGCTGTGCAGGGAGGTCTGCGTTGTGGCCTTGCATTGCAGCCTGTGGTGTTGTCTGCCAGAAAGGTTTTCTCAGGGAAACGACCCCATTTGTGTACAGATGAGCTTGTCTTTGCGCATCCCAGCACAGCCAAAGGCTGCATGGAGGTGTCCAGCTGTCACAGCAGCCCATGTTCCTGGCCAGATTTCATCTGTGCAGGATGAGAGCCTGCCTCAGAGGAAACTGAAGCTCCCTGAGCAGCAGCAGTACTTTTGGATGAGATTTCTGGCTATGCTTCCTGACCTCCTAGATGCAGTTACTCGACTGCAGTCTGCCCAGCTGCAGCATACAGGTGGCTGTGCTGCCCTTTGTGTGGGACACCCACAGCTGCTCTCTGCTGACCCATCCCCAGCAAGTTGCACTATCCATTGTATGAAGCAGTTCCTTGTTATCATCCCAAGGGAGCCACAAGATGCAATACAAGATTGCATCTTTTAATGAGTGCTTGGGTGGTTATCAGCATAGGTTATGTGCTTAGAAGGTGTCTGCAATGGTAACCCTGGACAGTCTGGCAGAGAAATGTTCTGTGACTTTGTGTGTGTTGCATCAGCGTGCCACGACCCATTTTGTGTGTTGAGTGTCTTGTATGTTGGGTTTTGGTGAGCTGTGGAACACACAGCACAACTGAGGAGGCCTGGGTTCTGGTGTCCACTGCGTATGCACAGCCCAGTAGTCATCTGGGTTTCACAAGAGCTTTTCCCAGCATCCGATGGAAGGGACATGTGGTGAAGCACCTTCCTTTTTGAATCATCGTGGCTCTGTTGTCCTGGCTTCCTCTCTAGAGCCTTTTTCCAAGAAGGATAGCACAGCACCGCCAGCCAGCTCCCAGATGTGGAAGCTGTGAGGCTGGTGGCAGGCGTGGGCTCCTCGTTCTTTGCGGCAGTGTTGGGAATCGATGTTATCGTCCTTTGGAGAGAGCGGGAGCATGATTCACCAGAAAGTCTTCTGGGAATGCAGCAGGGTTTCAGGTTTCTTCAACTATCAGCTAGCAATTCCCAGATTGCAAATATGTCAGCCCAGTCTCTCCTTCGAGAGCGTACTCCTCTCCCTCTGCTGCTGTTGAGACTGTACTGGAGAAAGCTTACTGAAAGCAATTTTTGTTATTTTGTTTCAAGACTTCTTGTCTGCTAAGGTCCCAGCCGTAGATTTAAAACTGTGGCTTTTCAGATGTATCAGGTGCAAACACTTTCTGCATTTGGATGTAGCTCTTTGTTCAAGAGATACTTTCTGTGTCTTGAAAACCTCCCTCCCTCCCTGCATGAGGCTGGCTGGGTTGTCCCCCTGTGTAATGATGGTGTCAAGGCATCCAAAACCCAGGCATCTTACTTGGGCTCACAAGTGGAACTGGTGGTAGCTGGGAGCAGAAGCCAGGAATCTTGTCTCCTTGCTTTAACCCCTGGGAATTAAGTTTGCTATTGTCTTTAAAACTACCAGGCTGGAGTGGGTGTGTTGCTGAATGGCAGACAAAGACATATTTCTCTGCAGTCTTCTTTTTGTCATGTTCTTTTCAAGTTTTGAATTGTTTGTCTCCTGGTGTCAGTATATCTACTTTTTAGTTAATTATCTTCTGTGGCCCAGATGTATGGCATGCCTGCTGAAATCTAGTTAGAATCTCAGGGTATGTGGAGGGAACTTAGAGCAGTTGAGATGGCTATTGTCATGCTGTGGCCAGACAGATGAGAGGCCAAGCCGGATCCCTGCTATCCATCTGCAACAGAATCCAGCTGTTGCTACTCCTGAAAGCAGAGCAGAATCTTCAGGCAGCTGCTTCTGCCTTTTGTCCCATTAGGAATTGTGAGGCAAGTGTTATCCCTCTGAGTGGACACTAGAAGGGAGGGCTTTCCAAAGTTTAGCCAGGTCCCTCTGTCAGCCCAGGGTAGCTTTCCATGTAGTCTCGGGCAATGTTTTGAATTACCTCCCTGGAGCAGCAGCCTAGTCCAAGATAAAGAAAGAAGGTAGGTGCCCCCCAGATGTTACATTCTGGATGAGCCTCACAGCTGATGAGGCTCATCCATGAAGGCAGTGCCTGAAGGTTTTGTCACAGCAACTGCCGGGTCCTTCGGAATCGAGGTGCGTGTTCCATGCAGTGTCATCTGAAAACCAGAGGGACAGGAGGTGCATCTCTGGACTTTGCAGGTGCTGGCTTTTCATGGCCCCGGGCTTCTTTGTCCCTCCCTGAATTATTCACCGTGCTGGGCTGTACTAGGCTTGTGCTGCGGTGCTGCCTCGCATTTTCAGTGAAGCATTTTGGGGTCTGTTACAAGCACAATTTGTACATCGTGCCCGTGCAGATGTGCCACAGGCAGGCCTGGATCTCCCAGCCTGCCGCTGCGATGGAAGCACGTCCTGCAGCCGCACAAAGGCGTCAGTGGGTCTGTGACCCCAGGACTGCAGAGCCTTGCAGGGATTGCCAGTGCGGCAGCGCAGAGGTGGGGGAGGGCCTCTGGGCCACCAGCAGCAGGAGCTGCTGCAGGGCTTGCTTTCTGGAATGCGGTCTGGCAGCAGCCTCTTCCAGCGGGGCTGAAGCTCCGTGGCTGGCCAGCCAGCGGCTGCAGGCAGCATGTGTGCTCAGTGCTGCGGCTTGTGCCATATGGACCTTCTCCTCCTCCCTGCTTGCCCTCTCCGTGTCTCCTTCCCCGCTCAGCTCCCCTCCCCCTGCAAGTGGTTTGACAGAGCAATTGGGCAGGCACTGGGACAGCAGCTCTGACATAAATCTCTCCTGGTGTGGAATGAGGGGTATAAATATCCAGAGAGTGATGTGATCTTTCCAGCTGCTATTAATAGGTCTCTGGAGAACAAGAGCGAGCAAGCGAGACTGGCTGACACTTAAAGGGCTAGCAACTCCCTTATGTGCTGTGAAAATTAATCAGTGCTGTAGCTCACCGTCTTCCTCCCGGCTAGAGCTGAGCCCTCACCGAGGTGTGTGGGGTGGAGGAGGAGGAGGAGGGAGCAACTAACAGCTCCAAGCTAGGAAGCAATGATAGGCCAAGCTGTGCATGAAGGATCCCACTAACTGAGGAGGAATGCTTGGGGGGAGCCGTGCCACAGCAATGTTTGCATAGCATGCCAGCAGTGCTGGGCTCAGCTTGCAGGGAGGCAGGTGCTGAGAAGACCCTTTTGCAGAGAAGACCCTTTCTGCAGGCACAGAAGTCGCTCATGGTGCATGACAAGCTGCAGCCTGCGCCTTGTGGTGATCACAATCTTTTTGTGATTTGGGATTATGGGTCTGCCAAATGTGCTTCGCTCTGCTTTCTTTGCAATAGTGCAGTGATTTGCCCTGGCAGAGTGAGCACTTGGCTTTTGCTAGTGGTATCTCCAAGCTCACCTTCAGCAAGCCAGGAGCAGCATGTGTATGCTGAGATCTTGTGGTGCTATTTGGACACGTGGGGTTTGGTCTGGCGCTGGTGCTTCCTGTCCCTGGGTGGCAGGAGAAATCTGTGCGCAGCATCTGGCCTGCGTGGTCCAAATGGGAGGAGCAGACCACAGCAACCCCCTGCTTGTTGTGCTGAGAAAGTTCTCAGCCTGTGCACAGGAAAGCTTCTCGGGTGCATGGTGGGGGTGTCACGCAGAGCACACAGCGGGTGTGAGCAAACAGAGCTGTACCTCAGCTTCCATGAACGTGTGGTTTACTCTCCTTCCCTCCTGCTTCACCAAGAAGTAAAAATGACTGTGACAGGGTTAGGATGTAGTTAGCAGGGTTGTGTGCTGGACCAAGGGTTTGTGGTGGCCTTCCAGAGTACACAGTGTGATACAGAGCTGCATCCCAGTCATCTCTAATGCCTGTGCAGAGTTCCAAGGGGAATATTCTCAGTGTGAGCATGAGACTCTGCCAAAGCAACTAGATCCTGCAAGGAGGGCTGCTGCAGCACTGCTTGGCTGCACGCATGTTCCTCAGCCCAGAAACCTCTGTGCTCTGCCCTAACCTTCTCTGCCAAACTGTGCCTCAGCCTGCGGGGCTATTCAGAAAGCTGAGCTGGGTTTTGAGCAGGAGAGCATCATCCTGCTATTCCAGCAGGCCTGTGGCACATTGCATCATTCTGCTGGGCTGGAAGCTCCCACTAAAGTGGACACCCCCTCACCCAGAGCCTTAAAGCAGAAGCTGGAACTGTCCCTCAGGCCCCTGGGAGAGGCAGAGCTTGTCTGATGAGTGCCTGCACTCCACGGCTCTGCCCTTGCCTTGCAACCCACTGCCTCCTTCTCAGTTGCCTCAGCCTTTGTCCCGTGCTCTGTCCCAGTTTTCTCTTTAAAGGCTTGTCTTCTCAGTTGTCTTCTGTGTGTTTTGCAGGGCAGAGGAAACTTAGTTAGCAGCAAAAGGGGTCCCTGAAAACAGTAGGGCACCAGATTTCTCTCTAGTGTCACAAAGTTGTCTAAGCTCTGGGAACACCTGCAGAATAGCTCTGAGCATCCTTCCTCACCAAAATGCCAGGCTGGCATGGAGCACCCATTTCTCACCTTGGCCTTGGAAATGAGGGCTCTCATGTCTGTGGCTGTTCCTTGAAGTACTCGCAAATCTGCCATGCCTGGGTGAGGGTTTACAGCTTGTCAGCATGTGAGTGAATAACTGCAGAGCAGGATTTTTTGCTCAAAGGGGCCAAGGCTTATTCCCAGCATGAGCAGCTCTGGGTTGTGCCTTGCCATGGATTTTGTCTGGCCATGTAATCAAGTAACAGCCCCACTGCACTGATTCTGTGCCCCCAGCAGCTGCACCTGTGTGAGGGGCACCATGCTGATTTTCTTGCTGCTCTTTTCTCTTGCAGGTTTCTGATTGAAGGGCCTGGGAGCTCCCTCCACTGGCACTGTGGGAAGCTTTAGCCAAGCCAATGCACCCTGACAACAAACTGCCCAGCCATGGCAAGGCAGGCAGCAGCAGTGCCCTGGCCCAGCACCACAATGTGAGCCAAGCACCCACCTGTAACTTGGGCTCAAAGGGTGTGGGGGCAGGCAGCCATGGCAGCAAGGCCACTCAGATTTCCCCTGGCAATTCTGGACTGAAAAACAGCCAGAACACTGTCCCAAACTTCAGCTCCTTGAAGGGCAAGGTGAAGCGGGAACGAAGCATCTCGGTGGACTCCGGAGAACAGCGAGAAGCCAGCACCCCATCACAGGACACAGAATCAAAAGGTAATGCTCTCCTAGACCTTGACTCAGTATGTCCTCCTCTCAGTTGCTGCAAACATCCTGGCAGGACTTGGGGATGGGAACATCTTTGGTTTCTGTGCTGTGTCTTCTGTTCAGGCTTGTCCTGGCTGCCTGTGTGACTTTGCATCACTGCTTGTCACATCTGCAGTTTTTGGACCAGAGTGGCTGAATTCTAATTTGCTTTGCATTTCATTCCCTAAACCATTTGTTACACCCAGGACCTGGCACTGGTTTTCACAGGCTACAGAGGCTGTCTAAGCAGCAACATGGTTTACTGAAACTACACCAAATTCCCCTGCATGTGCAATGTGCAATCTTTTAACTTGACACTTGAGTTGTTTTCTATCTCCTTGCTGTTGGTAGAGAGCTGCTTTGTGGTGCTGCAGCTGCCCAATGACTCAGTCATGGTTAGCAAGGAGGTGCTGCGAGGGTCGCTGTCTGAACAGTTCTGTGGTTTCATCAGCAATGGATAACTCTTGTGTTACAGCATGTGGCTTCTGGAAAAGGGCTGAGTCAGTGCTTCTAAACCCTTTGCCTTCCCTGTCCTCAGTGGCCTTGCCTGTAACCTCTTGCATTCCATCAAGCTCTGTGCTCAGGAGCTGTGTGGGATACTTGAGCATCTCACAGACGGTTGTAGGAGGAGAAATTCCAGTGGTGCCCTTGCTTCCAACCAGGACTCGCACCCAGTCTGCAAACGTAGAGCTGCTGCTCTGCCTTGTGCCCCTAAGGATTTGTTTTCACAGTCAAAGCCATGTTGCCTGACTGGCTTGGGCCAGAGCTGTGCCATGGAAGAACAGGTAGAATGTACCTGAATGGACTTCCTGCCCCCAGGAAGGCTTTCTCCCCCATAGTGTTACAGGGGTAACTGTACACCACTGATCATAAGCATTTGCAGTTTTATCCCAGAACTGTCTCATAACCACACTTCCACAGGAAAATTATTAAAATGCCTTGATCAGAAATGCCCAAATCTCCTATGTTCCCAATACACTGACAAGTCACATGAATATGGTCATGATGTAAAAAAGGCAATGTAAAAAAGTAAGGCCAGACAATGTTTCATTAATTAAAGCACACGAGTGGAAGTTATACATCCTGTGTCTGATTACTCTCCCTAAGTCCCTAAGTGCCTTTAGGCAAGCCACTTCCTCTCTGAGCTGCATCAGTCCCATCTGAGAGGGGGGACACGTGGAGGGAGCGTACGAGTTTATAGAGAAGATGAAGGCCCCTGCCTGATTGATGCTGACAAAAGGCAGAGTCTGTCTCTTGTTCCTACAAAGGATGTGAAGATGCCCTCCCATTCTATATTCAGGTTTTAATTGCTGAATCACAGACCCTTTACATTTACAGTTAATGCCCAAAGCTCTCTAGTTTGGAACTGCAGGTAGGCACATCCTGTGTGCACAGATTCCTTTCAGGCAGTAAGAATTAATTCTAATTCTGAAACTTTGGCTCTCACAGGGAAGCCTCACTAGATCTGGCTGCTAAGACAAGGAGCCCAGGCTGAGCAGATGCTTCAGGTTCAGTGCTGGGCAGATGTTAGCACAACACTTACTGCTCAGTGCATCCCGGTTGGGTTGGCACTGCATGCACATGCTGCACAGCATGCAGCACCCAGCTGGGCAGGACCCTAGCCTTTCAGCCCCTTAAGCTCCTGTGATGGCCCTGTCCCTTTGCAGGTGAGGTGGCTCCCCGCAGCAAGCGACGGTGCGTGCTGGAAAGGAAGCAGCCCTACAGCGGCGATGAGTGGTGCTCTGGGCCGGACAGCGAGGAGGACGACAAACCCATCAGCAGTGCACACAGTGAGTGACTGCCTCCTGACCAGCTCTGAAGCTTGAATAAAACCTCCTTCCTGCAGCTCAGGAGGGCTGATGGCACTGGCACCTCCAGCTAAGTGTGTGCTCACATAGCCGAGGGCGTGGGGGCCCGTTGCTGTTGGTGGTCATTGTGCTGTGAGAATGTTTGCCATGCAGGGAGGTCTGGGAACCATTTTGTGGAGATGCTACTGAGATGCTGGAGGGAAAGGTGTTGAGGTTGAATGTCTCTGCTGCTCTGGCCACACTACTCTGGTCATAATGGCAGCTGGAGTGCATCATGCATTGCTTTTGTTGCAGCAGCTGAGTCTGTGCCAGGCCACTCACCTTTCTCTCTGCAGCCGTGCTGTAAAGACAGCTGAGTCTAAAGAGGCTCTTGAGGTCTTGACAGTGGTTCAAGCAGAGCTGAGCTGGCCTGAGGTGTGCACTTTTTGGGACAATGAGCTCTAGGTCTCCTCTGAAAGCATCAGCATTCTTTGAAAGCAAAGTGAATTGTAGATACAAAATGTCAAACTGTAACAGGGAGAATATTTGAGAGATGGGGCAAGGTCCTGTGGGGCCCAAGGAGATGCACATGTTGTCTGCTGGAGAACATGAATGTGTAGAAAAGCAAGAAGAGGGTGGCCTCTGTGCCAGCCATTGTTGCCATAGTCTCCAGAACATCCACTTCCACTTCTCAGCACAGTCCACAGCCTGTGCAGCCCGTGTGGGAAGGGATAGAGCTGCTTCCCTTGTTACAGCCTGCTCCCAGCTCTGCCTGGCGGGACTGGCAGGGCTGGCACCGAGGCAGCGCCTGTGTCCCAGCGATGCCTCCTGAGTAAACGCTGCAGTGGGGCAGGCTGCAGGAGCTGCTGCCATGGGGAGAGGCAGCTGGAGGGGAGCAGGGAGCCAGCTGAGTTAAGGGGCGAGGGCAGAGGAAAGCAGGGCATGCCTCTGGTAATTGCAGTGCTTAGTAATATTAATTATGCATCTTAATAACAGCTGACGATTGACAGGGACCTCTGCCGTGCGCAGCGCTCCGGGCCAGTGCTGCCTCCCGCTGGCGGCTCGGCTGTGCCAGCAGCAGCGCCCGGCAGCCCCACAGACCCATAGCTCCATTGCCCAGCAGCCCCACAGCCCAGCAGCCCCACAGCCCCATAGCCCCGCA
>VWYI01043640.1:166512-188487 GCA_013399455.1 Anthoscopus minutus | reverse complement strand
CATAGTCCCAAAGCCCCATAGCCTGGCAGCCCCACAGCCCGGCAGCCCCACAACCCGGCAGCCCCACAGCCCCATAGCCCCAAAGCCCCATAGGGTGGTAGCAGCGCCCGGCAGCCCAGCAGTCCAGCAGCTCATCTCTCTGCTCCCGCAGGCTGTAATGTAGCAGATCCTGCGATGTCCACGGCTCCACAGCTCGGCCCAGGGTCCAACCCGCTGCCTACCCTGAGCGAGAGCAGTGCTTCCGGCGTGCCCCATGGTGCTGCCCCCGGCTTGCGGCCAGAGGCGGCAGGAGGCGGAGGCGGGACGGGGAAGCAGCCGGCACAGTTTGTTTACGTCTTTACAACGCACCTTGCCAACACGTAAGCGGGAAACCCCATATCTCCCCCACCGGTATTGGCCGGCCTTGCCACACCTGGCCGGCCTTGCCACACCTGCCTGCTGCATGCAGCACAAGAGAGCTGGGGAAATCTGTGTCTCTATGGTTGCACAGAGTGGGAAACCCCTGGGGTTCATGAGGTATGCTGGCAGCCACTGCAGGTGGGCAAACTTGGACTTAAATGCTCACTTCCTCCCAGTGAAGCCTGGCTCTGCACTCAGTTTCACCCACTGTAGAGCCCATCTAATCAGCGTCCAACAAAATGACTCACCCAAAGCAGTGTGGGCTGCTGGTCTGATTCAAAAGTGTCTAAGGGGTGGGTGTCACAGGGAGTGGTAATGTAACACATGGTATTCTCTACAATTCCTCTCTTCTGTCCTGCGTTGTCTCAGCCATAGAGTTTTAGCAGTTAATTTAGTCTGTTTAGCCTAGTCTGTTTAGTTTTAGAGCTCTGCTGTACCACAGGATCAGTGTGGGAGATCCCAGAGCATCTTGATGACAGCCACCTTAGTGGGCAACAGGCACAAAGCAAAGCCTGTCACAGGACATGGGAAGAGAGAAATTGAATGGCAAGTGATGATACGTTGTAGATACTCACTGAAGGCTATGCAGGACAGATGGGAGGGCTCTGAGAACATTCCCCATTTTTGGTTACCTCCAGAGATTTCCTTTTTCCTGCAGAACTGAAGAACAAAGGTGGCAGCTGGGGCCTTGGATGGGTAGGATGGGCCACAGTGCCTGTTCTCAAGTGATTTGTGCTCTCTCCCCAGAGCTGCAGAAGCTGTCCTGCAGGGCCGAGCTGACTCCATTCTGGCCTACCACCAACAGAATGTCCCACGGGCAAAGCTAGACCAGGTACACCACCTGTGAGCCCACTGCTCTGCTGGCATCTGCTGCCAGCTATCACCCTTCCCGTCTGATGTGGCCCTTCTCACCCATCCCCTGGCTCAGCTGTGAAAGAAGGGGTTGCCAGATTGCCCTTTCAGTGGGGTGGGAAGCTGCTTTGCTGTGATATCTCTTTGGCACAAGTCCTTGCCGTTGTCAGTTGTGAAAAGTTTGGGATGGGACGTGGCATTGTTCCCCACAGCCACATGTGCAGAGTACCTGCTTGTGCATTCCTAGATCATGTGGTAGTATCTACATTTTTTCCTGCAAAGAATGAAGGTGAACTGCCATGAGGCTTCATTTTGGGACAGAGAGGTCTCCTGCAGGGTGCAGGGAAGAATACCATCGTAGGATCTTTCCCTGCTTAAGTTTCTTTCCCTTTTCTCTGCCAGGCACCACCTGCTCCTAAAGTGCTGGGCGTTGCTGAGCCACTTCCAATTAACCCTCCTGCTGCCAACACTCCACAGTCCCAGCCACTGGTCCCTCCAGCAAGTCAACCACAGCCGCAGCCTCCCCCACAGCCTCCAGCCCCACCACCCCAGGCCATCAGTCAAACGCCTCTGCCTGCACCCAGCAACCTGCCCCAGGAAGGGACGAGTGAAGATGGTCGAAGAGATCTGACTCCCAATTCTTTGGGGAACAACAGCAGCAACAACCAGCCTGGAAGTAACCATCCAAATACACCCACTGCATCTGCCAGCACCATGCAGCCTGGGCAAGTGGACTCCTCCACCACACCCAGCTCCAGCCTCCTTGGAGAGGGCCCAGGCCCAGGGATGCCAGGGAATGGGCAGGCAGGCCTGGGCCCCAGGAACACCATGAACTCAGAAGGGCTCTCAAAAGAGCAGCTGGAGCACCGAGAGCGCTCTCTGCAGACCCTGAGAGACATTGAGCGTCTGCTGCTGCGCAGTGGCGAGGCCGAGCCCTTCCTGAAGTCCAGCCAAAATGCAGGTGAGGGGGGGACTGCACCTCAGCCACAGACTGCCCCTGCCCAGCCTCCCGCGCCTCCTGCCAGCATGAAGAAGTATGAAGAGCCTCTGCAGTCCATGATCTCCCAGACCCAGAGCCTTGGTGGGCCTGGCCTGGACCATGAAGTGCCTCACCACCCTGGCGCTGACATGGGACAGCAGATGAACATGATGATGCAGCGGCTGAACCAGGACAGCCTGACACCAGAGCAAGTGGCCTGGAGGAAGCTGCAGGAGGAGTACTACGAGGAAAAGCGACGGAAAGAGGAGCAGATCAGCATCCACGGCCGGCCCATGCAGGAGATCATGATCCCACAGTCAATGGGGAGCATGATGATGCGTGGGCCACCACCACCCTACCACAGCAAGCCTGGAGAGCAGTGGCCACCGGGGATGGGCAGCCAGCTGCGGGGACCCATAGATGTGCAGGACCCACTGCAGCTGCGGGGAGGGCCACCCTTCCCTGGGCCACGGTTCCCTGGGAATCAAATGCAGAGAGTATCTGGCTTTGGAGGGATGCAGAACATGCCCTTGGATGCTCTTGGGCCAATGAATGCCATGCAGAGGCCAGTCAGGCCCGGCATGGGATGGAGCGATGATATGTCTCCTATGGGAGGCCCTGGGAACTTTCCACAAGGCACCTTGCCCTACCCACCAGGGCAAGGGGACCCAGAAAGGTTTATGAATCCTCGTGCCAGAGAGGAGATCCTGCGACATCAGCTCATGGAGAAACGCCCAGTGGCAATGCAGAGGCCCATGGGGATGTCCAGCAACTCCATGAGCCAGGGCATGGAAATGGAGAGGATGATGCAGGCTCACAGGCAGATGGATCCATCCATGTTTGCTGGGCAGATAACGGGTGAGACCCTGAGCAGTGCCCCCATGGGAATGGATTTTGCAGGCACTCGGGGGATGCTGAGCCCCCCTATGAGTCAGTCAGGCCTTCGGGACATGGACACACCCATGGGCCCTGGCAACCTCAACATGAACATGAATGTCAATATGAACATGAACATGAACCTCAATGTCCAGATGACCCCACAGCAGCAGATGATGATGTCGCAGAAGATGAGGGGCCCTGAAATGATGACCCACCAGGGCATGAACCCTGAGGAGCTGGCCAGGGTTAGGGCTCAGAATGGCAATGGCAGTGCAATACTAACAGGACCCCAGAAAATGATGATTCCCTCTCAGTTCCCCAACCAAGGACAACAAGGCTTCTCAACTGGGCAAGGATCTTACCCCAACCTGCCCCAGGACATGGGCAGTGGTTCAGACATGTTCAGCCCTGAGCAGGGAGCCATGCCCGTTGGGAGCATCAGTGGCACCACCAGACTCAGCCACATTCCTCTGCCTCCAGCCTCCAATCCCACTCCCACACCAGGGGGAAACCTGGCCAACATCCACCCAGCACCTTCCCGGGGGCTGGGCCGCCGGCCCTCTGACCTCACAATCAACATCAACCAGATGAATTCCCCCAGTATGGGTCACCTCAAGTCTCCCACCCTTAGCCAAGTGCATTCGCCACTGGTCACCTCCCCATCTGCCAATCTCAAGTCCCCACAGACACCCTCACAGATGGTCAGCATGCCACCTTCAAACCAGTCTGGACCCCTCAAGTCCCCCCAAGTGATGAGTTCGTCTCTCAATGTCCGGTCTCCAACTGCCTCACCGAGCCGCCTGAAGTCCCCTTCTATGGCTGTTTCTTCCCCTGGTTGGGTGCCATCTCCCAAAGCCACCATGCCCAGCCCAGGAGTCAACCAGAGCAAGCAGGCTCTCAATATGAACTCATCTGCTTCCATCGGAGCGCTGGATCAGGGTATGCTGGGTGTCTCGTGTGTGAGTGCATGTCTGTGCTTAGTTTTGCTGAGTATGTGGACTGGGTTTTTCTCCAGCCCATGAGCTCTCTCTGGAGAGGGAAGAAACATGTTCCTGTGCCTGCTCCACATCTCTCAGAGCAAATATTTTTTCCCAGGAGTCCAAATAGGGCCTTTTCAGGTGGATTTGTGACACAGGCAGCAAATGTTGTATCTGTGCTGGGCAGTCAGGGGCAGGTCTAAGTGGAAATATGTCACTGCTCTGGAGCAGGGTCTCTGCATGAGCCTTCTCAGAGTCCAGGGAGTGCTGGGCTGTGCCTCTGGTAAGGCAAGTCAGCTTTGTGCCAGCTCTGTGCTTTGCAGCCTCCTCTGGTCACTGTTGTCAGAAGGAGAGGACAGGGTTGCTCTCAGGTGGGACAGAGAGTGTAGAACTGTGTAGTACTATGTGTGAACAATACCAAGTTGATCTTTCTCTTACTTGCAGGTTCTCTCCCATCTGGGCCCCGGAGCAGCTCTTCTGCACCAGCCAGCAACACCTCTAGCACCATGAATCCAAACATGCCTTTTACTTCCTCTCCAGATCCATCCCCTTCCCAGAACCCCCTCTCACTGATGATGTCCCAGATGTCCAAGTATGCCATGCCCAGCTCCACGCCTCTTTACCACAATGCCATCAAAACCATCGCCACCTCTGATGACGAGCTGCTGCCAGACAGGCCTATGCTCCCACCTGGAAGTATGTCAGGTATCTACTTCTGGAGGTGGGCTTGCAAGGGATCAGACTGTCTTGTGGCTGCAGGTGGAGGAGGTATTAAAAACTCTGATCGCTCCATGACTGCCATGTCACATAGCTTAAATTTCCCCTTGTTTGTAACAGTCTGTGCACTTCCCTGCCCTCTGCCCAGGCTGCCCATCAGCTTTTGGCTTGGGTGGAAGGACATGAGCTGATCTGGCTTGAGGAGTCCTTCCACAAAACCTGAAAGTTTTTTACCTTTAGATGTGTTTGGCCTGAGTTTTCATGGCTCCTGGAGTTTTCTCAGGTCCAGGACTTGCAGGCTGCTTAGAGCCATTGTGTTCCTGTGCAGTGGGACAGGGATGTTCTAAATGGGGCTTGGGAGTCTGGTGTTTTGAGTGGAGCCCAAGTGCTTGCACAAACAAGGCTGTGTTGTAGCACAGTTGTGATTTCAGTAGGCCAGATATGCTCCACTAACTAGTGGCACTGAGGTGAGGACATCTAGGCAAATGAGTGGTTTTTGTCACGTGGTGACCAGCCTAGAGGGGAATTCCAACATGCTGTACCACTTGATTTAGGGGTCTAAAGCTGTCTGATAAATATTTTTGGCAATTTTGAAAATGAAAAATCTTTTTGACTCTTTCACCACTGAGCAGTCACTTAGGTTGACCACAGGCATGCAAATGCCCTGGCTGCCTCCTCAGGCACTGATGGCTGCTCTGCTTTTCTGATAGGCACAGGCCTTCCCACCCAGACAGCACCTGTGCCAGGCTGCTGACTCTTCTGCTTTCTTCCTCCTCAGCACCTGAGATTGTGTGGCCACTGGGTGGCAAACCCTGGGGCAGGCAGTGGTGAAGGGTTACTCGTTGCTGCCTTTCAGGCAGCTGGGAGCTCCGATGATGAGACCATGGTGTAGGGCACACACCGAGCCAGCCAGAACTCTAAAATCAGGGGAACGTAAGAAATTACAAATCTAGCATGGGTCTGGATGAAGCTGGAAGAGCCCTCTGGTGCTTGTGGGCTTGAGGAGCTGGAGTTGGAGATACTTTCTCCTGGTGTTGGTGCTCTGTGAGTCCCTCTTGGAGTTGCTTACTGAGCATCATGTTCCACACTTAGGGCATTTTGAGCAGGACTGCTTGTCAGGCTTTCAGGATGTGGATTTTGCAACCCTCAAAGGTTTGTGGGAAGGGTTAACTCTTCTCTCTTTTTCCTGTCCTTAGGCGTGACGGGGAATCAGCCAAATCAACTGCACTTGAACTCTGTGGGGCCTGGATCCTCTCAGAGCCCCATGGGAATGAACCTGCCTGGTCAGCAGCCTCTTTCCCACGAACCACCCCCCACCTCCATGATGTCCTCCCCAAACCCTCTAGGCTCCAACATTCCTATGCATCCGAGTGGGCCAGGGGCGGGCGTGCCCCCCCAGAACCCCATGATGCTGCCCCCGGGTCCCCAGGACTCGTTGAGCCAGCAGTGTGGCCCTGTGCCCAACAGTTCACAGATGATTCCTCCTAACCAGCTCGTGTTCCCCCGCATGCAGCAGCCCCACAATGCCATGCCATCTCCTGCTGGAGGCATGCCCATGGCCCCCAGTGCAGGAGGTGGCCCTGGGATGCAGCAGCATTACCCGCCAGGGATGCCCTTGCCACCTGAGGACCTTCCCTCCCAGCAGCCTGGCCAGATGCCCCCTCAGCAGCACATGATGGGCAAGAACATCCCTCCTCGGATTGGTGACCCCTACCCGCCCGTGCTTCCTGGGGTGGCGTCGGTGCTGAACGACCCCGAGCTCAGCGAGGTCATCCGCCCCACGCCCACGGGGATCCCGGAGTTTGACCTGTCCAGGATCATCCCTTCAGAGAAGCCAAGCAGCACCTTGCAGTATTTCCCCAAGAGCGACAGCCAGGCACCCAAATCTCAGCCTTCCAACCTCCACCTCATGAACCTGCAGAACATGATGGCTGAGCAGCCCCCCGTGCGTCCAGGTATGAATGCTCCCAGCCTCCCCGGGCAGCAGGGCGTGCAGAGGGGACTCAGCATGCCCATGTGCCATCCTGGACAAGTGCCCATGCTGGGCAGGACAGGCATACCACCCCAGCAAGGCATGATGGGCAACAGCATGCACCAGGGCATGATGTCTCCGCAGCAGAGCCTGATGGCCCAGCAGAATTTCATGCTGATGCAGGCCAAGCAGAGAAGCATGTCAGTGTCGGGGGAGATGTATGCCCAGACAGGACATATGATGTCACCTCAGGGCTCTCTCATGGGGCCCCCGCCTCAGCAGAACCTCATGGTCACACACCAGATGAGGCAGAGGAGTGTCTCCCTGGACAGCCAGATGAGTTACATCCCCGGGCCTGGGAACATGGCAAACTTGCCTTTTTAACCCTGACTGGTGCTCAGGGCTGG
The DNA here is from genome assembly GCA_013399455.1 of Anthoscopus minutus. Lineage (NCBI taxonomy): Eukaryota > Metazoa > Chordata > Aves > Passeriformes > Paridae > Anthoscopus > Anthoscopus minutus. The sequence goes on along the minus strand of VWYI01043640.1, from coordinate 181,305 downwards.
GGAGGGGATGGGGCTGCCCCTACAAACATTTTTAAACCTTTCTGTGGGGGTGGGTTAAGGGCCAATGCCAGTGGAGGACACCACGTGGGATGCTTTTCATATCGGATTCGCCTCTACACAGCAAACCAGATGTGCAGTAAACTTGATGTGAATTGGGTTTCTTTTTCCTTTCTTTTTTGGGTCAGGGGAGGGTGAAGAGGCTGGGAGTGGGGCTGTTACTTTGAACCCTGTGTGGTGACCAGGGACATCCAGACCTTGTGGCAGTTTGTAAAGTTTTCACTTATGGTTTTCCTCAGTCAAGTGTTTCTCTTGCCCTTTTTTCCCCTCTATTTTTTTTGTCCTTCCTTTTTAAGCAACCAAAATGTGCAAGAGGGTTTTTGGAACTAGCTGTAAATAGGTCGCTGGGAAAGGCAAAATTTGTGCTGGTTTTTAATTGTTCTGTATTTCTGTGTTTTAATAGAAGCCTCAAAACATGTTTTAAAAAACGGAAAGAAAAAAAAAACATGCTAAAGGCAACAGTGTACAAGGATTGAAATCTCTCCTTGGGGGAGGCAGGAGGATCCCCAGGGTGCACAGGATGTTGAGAGATCCCTTTGCAGAGTGGCTCTGTCAGACCTGTGTTCATGCATCTGAGTGGTTTTGCATGTGTGGGAGAGGGGTGGTGCCGTGTCATGCAGATCTCAGGTCCCGTGGACACACAGGTACTGTGCCAAGTACACAAACAACCACTGACCCAGGCCATGGGGTGGGGCAGGGCTGTAGCCCAGTGAAATGCTGCTGGAGTGGTGCTCATCTGGCAGGGCAGAGGCCATAGCTTTACAGGATGCAGCTCTCTGGAGAAGGTGCTATGTCTGGGATGGGAAGGATGCTGGCCCTTCAGCTGGAGAAGCATCGAGGATCTGGGCTTCACAAATGGTAACATGCTGGACCTGAAGGTCTCGACCAGCTCTGTCACCTCTACTCCCTTCTCTTCCCTTCATGCTGTGTTCCCTGTAGGCAAGGTGTTGTGGTGTGTAGGGACAGATGGGCTTTGAGGTGAGTGAGGTGATGCATTACAGTGCTTCCAGGAGAGGCTATCTGGGAACCCTGATCTTCTGCAGCCTTCCTGCACCAATCTGTTACCCATCCATTGCCCTTCACCACTGCGTCACACCTCCCTGCCACTGAATGCTTTCCCAGGTTTTCCTTGTGCTTGTCAGTCCTTCATCTGTAGAGTTTTGCAGGCAGTCTGCACTCCATCACAGCCTGAGCTTCTGGCAGCAGCCCTGCCCTGTGGCACAGGAGAGGTCCAGCTCTTGAAGAGGACCTGTCCCTGAGTGCAGTTCTCTACCTCTGTCGGCAGCCTGGCCATCCTGTGCTTCAGACTTAGAAGAGGCCAAAGCTGAGTTCCAATCTCTCATTCCCAGGCTGGCAGAAGCATGCCATTTGGACAACTCTGGCTTTTCTGGATGCACTCCACCCTCTTCATCCTGTACTCCATAAGGTCTTCCTGCATGCAGCCCTGGTGGTCTTTCTCATGTTTTTTCACAGAGGGGGATGCGATGTGATGCATGCACGTTTCTGAACACATCACAGTATCTCTGGACCTCTGTGGGGACTTGCAATTCCAGCATCCAGTGGTGAACCTGGAGCACACAATTGCTGGAGGAACACTGCTTGGAGGATTACCTCTGCAGAGCTAGGCTTAACACACTACCTCTCTTATAACAGAGCTCACCTTTTCCAGCTTGCTGTTGCAGGGAGGAGAGGGCTTTGGAAAGGGAGATTGCCAAGTAGTGAGTGAACAGCAACACTTTTTATCAGGTTGCAAGCTGTTTGGAAAGGCTGGTGGGTGCTGAAATGTCAGCCCAGCAGCTGTCTTGATCCAATCTGTGAGAAGATGGAATCATAAAGTCCAGTTTGGAATACATTGAAGCTTTGGGCATTTTGTAGTGAACAGTGCTGGGTGAGAAGCATGAGTTTGGATCTGAGGAAGGATCTTGCTCTAGTCTCCTGCTTTGTAGGGGTTTGGTGTCTACAATGTGAGCAAGTAACATTTTTTGAAGTGGTAAAACAGGAACAATCATGTGAAGTTCTCCTTCCTGCTGTGGCAGTTAGAGCAGAAAAATAATCTTCAGCCCAGGCTTTGGACCTGACATGTTTGCTGGTTGGATTCTCAATCCTTTCAGTGTGTGTTTCATGCAGGAGGATGTGGCTCAAACAGATGTAGCTCTTTCTAAGCTTGAATTTCGTGAAAGGCTGTAGCTTCTCTTGGCCACACTTCAGGGTGCTGGCTGCTCATAGCTTCTCATAAACATCCAAATACCAATTACAGTCCCAAACTTTGCTCATCACCCACCAGCAAGTCTTGGCTAATTTGAAGCCATAACATTTTCTATATGGAAGTTTTTTTGTTTGCCTGTAGATAGCTGTTGTTTTAGCCTGGTTGAGATCTCCATGTGTTTGTACTTTCCCTGTTGTCCCTTTTGCCCAGCCCAACACAGAAGTTGCCTGGGGCTTGCAGTCCTCACTCTGTCAGCAGTGCATTGCCCCTGTATCAGCAGGAGCCTGCAGGCTTGTGGCACATAGTGTGCAGTGCTCAGGAGACCGATGCTCACAGGGACATGGCAGTGCCATGCTGTTTCTGCCTGGCAACAAAAGGAAGACCTGTTCTTCAGTGACAAATAAGAAGCTCAGCCTTTTGACTCAGCAGCCCTGGATACAAAAGGGAAATCCTGATGCTAGGTCAGAGCTGAGGACTCTGGAGCAGCAGTTGGTGCTCTTCTGCAAAATCCCAGTGTCCTGGAGCCAGCCCTACCCCTACCACTGTGATGGCTGAACAATGAGGAGAAGAAATGCTGCCTAACACCCCTGTGCCCTGAGCGCTGCTCCCAGTGATGTCTGTGAACAGCAATGTGGCAGGAGTTCCTTTGGAACAGCCAGCTCAGTGACAGCCAGTCCTTGTTAAACCCGGGCAAGGTTTGCCATCAGCTGGTTGCCCGCTGCCGTGACCTGTGTCTAGTCTTGTGTCTTGTAGTTTATTGCTCGGCTCCTCACCTTGAGTTCTGTGTACTGACTCCACGTAATCACAGTAGAAGGTTTGCCCATCTTTTAGCCATGACTTTGCCATGTTTGTCCAGCTCCAGAAAAGCGAATGCTGGGAAACTGCATCTTTCAGTATGTCGGATAATCACACACCTGGAATTAGCTTTCACATTGAGGTAAAGTTGACTGACCTGTTCTCTGTCATCCCATGGAGAAACTTCCCCAGTCATTTTGTACCATTATATAAATATATATATAAATATAAATATATAAATACAATATGTGAAGACATCTTATTGGTTTTTATTTGAAACAATTTTTAGGCTTGTTTTTGGGTATCTGTGCTGCCTGTAATGTATTGACCTGTTTTATAGGTGCCTTTTTATTAAAAAGACAAATTTCAAGACCTGACCCTGTGCCTGTCTTTTTCCACATGATTTTCCACAGGACTGCAGCGGAGACAGAGTGCAAGAGGTGCTGGAAGGATTGTGTGGGCATTGGGGAAACCCCTTCTCTGCAGCACTCCCAAGCTCGTGTTCAGTCATGCGTTCCCTTACTTGCACTCACCCGTGCATGCTCCGCTGCCTGCCACGGCCCTGTGATCACTCTGTGTGTGCAGCAGGATGCTTTGCTCTGTCTCCTGGGAGACTTGGTTGCCCTGCAGGAAATGTAGAGCAGTGTGCTGTTGTGAGGGTCTTCGTGTTCCCATCTTTGGGGTTGCCTTCATCAGAGACCAGGGCTTTCTCTGGTTTGTCTGCTGGAACCTTCTTTTCAGAGCACAGTCCAGAACTGGGGGTGCAGAGGGTGTGCTGTGGATGGTGGTGACATTTCCTTCGCACACACCATCTCCCTACTTTCTGCAGGAGCCACCTTGGAGCTCCCCTTGGCTCTGCCCCCCTTCCCAGTGGCCTGGGTGGGCAGAGTGCATCTGCCTCACTTGGGAGCTGTGGGACAGGGGCTGAGCAGAGCTCCCTGGGGGAGGCTGAAGCTCTGCCCAAGGGCTGCAGGTCTGGCTGAGTGAGTACTTAGCAGGGAAGCCCACTCTGGGGCAAGGTGTTGTGACAGCCATGCAAACCTTGAGGAGACAGCAAGAGTTTTGCTGAGTGGAAAGCGGAACTTCCTCTGCAGTGAAGGAAAGTTCCTCTTGCTTTCTTCTTGTCTCCATTCAGCAGGTTGGCTGCAGGCAGCTGTGGGAGGAACAAAGGCAACTTCTGGGGAAGGTCTGCCAGCTCTGAGCCAAACCATTCCCAGACTGCCTGAGCCAAATGTAGGTGTAAGGGCAGCTTTCCAGTCAGGTTAGCAGCTGCTGTAAAACTGGGGCAGGAGGTGCTGCAGTTGGTGGAATAGGCTCCATAAAGCAGATAGGTAATGTAGGTCTGGACTGACTCTGAACACAGCAGAGCCTCCTGTGGCACTGGTGAGGGGGAACCTGAGCAAGGCTCCTCTGTGCCCTTAGAGCAGAGCTTGGCAAGCACTCTACATGAGAAGATGGTGTTTTATTCACCTGCTTATTACAGCTTACCTCTAAACTTCCTGAAGGTTTGTACATACCAGTGCTAAAAGCTATGGTAGCAATAGATGTGTAGTCTGTTCACTCTCATTTGAATGCAGATTTTACTTTTTACTTTGTGACCACTGTAAGAAGTTTACACTTTGACTAATATTCTTTTCAATAACATTTTCACATAGAAACACAGTTATCACCATAACTTGCTAGGGAAGTGTTTACAATGCATCTGCAATGGGTTTTCTCCCTAGTACAGCAGTGGAGAACACAGCTGCAGGCTTAAGAGACTTGCCCTTCTCTGCTGCATGTTTGTGCCTGATCAACCACAGTCGCCATTACTTGAAAGTTTTGTCTTTGAAGATGTGGTGCTGCAGGAAATGGGGGACTGCCTTAAGCTGGGTGAGTTTGCTCCTCAAGTCACAATATGAGATCAAGCTGTGGAGATCTCTGGCTGAGTCAGGCTGGGGTAATGTGGCCTCTTCCATAATGGCTGTTCTTTTAGCAGGGCCCTTGAGTACCGTGAAGTTCACCTGGGATCAAGCTTTCTGCTAGTGGGATGAATTTCAGAAGTGAGGCTAGCACAAAATTCCTGCTGCTGCAGAAGAACTAACATTGCTTAAAATGTGAGGGGAAGGGTGGAGCAGATTTTAAAGTGTGCTTGTGAGGAGGGTCGTGCTCATGTGACATTGTATGGCTCTCCTACAGCTCAGCTCAGAGCACTCTTTGGGAACAGAAACGTTGTGGAGAAGTGTTGTGGGCCTGCTGTCCTGTTAAACTGTGACAAGGCCTCCTAGGCAGCAGCAGGCTGTCTTGAGTCTGCTGGTGCTTTCCCTCACACCAGCTTGCAGTGCAAGAACTAATGATAGGGAAAGCTACTGTTCTTATTTTGAATCAAATTATCATCAAGCTGCCCTGATCTGAGCAGTTTCTGCATGCTTGCAGTTCAGGGCAAGATCACCCCCAGGTTTGTCCTCTGTAGATCTGGATGCATTTAATCTCTGAAAGACTGTAGGTGCAGGAAAACTATCAGAAAGCATAGTGCAAAGCAAAATGCCATATTTCCTCTAGCCTTGCTAAAAAGAAAGATATTGTGCAAAAGAGCTCTTTCCCTTACTCTGAGGCAGTGGTCTCCTTGCTCTCAGAACCTTTAAATAGCCATACAAATAGCTGCCAAAAAAAAAAAAGTTATACTATCAGCCTTACAAAGCTGTATGGTTTCTCTCCCCTGTGTGCAGTCACAAGACAGAAGCCATCTCATCAGATGGTGTTCTTCCTTACAGGAAAACTTTTGCATAGTCAAGCATTCAGTTCACTATCACAGGAGATCAAAACAGCAGTAAAACAGATCAAATGAGTGGGGAAGGATGCAATTGGTGTCAGGAAAGGAGTCTGTGACAGTCAAATCTCTCAGTCTGTGGGAAGACCTCCTGGCATGGGTTGGGAAGATGAATGTGTTGTGGCTGGCTGGGGAGATGTCACGCAGCAGGAGGACAATGTTGCAGTCAGAATGTCCCTCACTGTATGCCCCTGCTATTGGATTGAGCTTTTCAGCCCCCATCAGTCCTAGCTGCATCTCTCCAGTTGCTATGGCCACTGAGTCCCACGGCTTCCTTTGAGCATGTCTGTACCAACCTGAGCAAGTGAAATGGAGACCTGCTTACTGACATGACTCATTTACTTTGCTGCACTTTTTCCCTTAACCCTGGCATCTCAGTCCTGTGCCTGGCTTTGTGCACAAGATGCCTACAGTCAGTTTTTTGAGGGAGAGATGGGGATGTCAGGTTCAACCCGCTTGAGTTCATCCTATCCCACAAGAGTGACCATCAGACAGCCAGCATTCACCAACAGCTACCAGGTGGATCTCTACAAAGTATGAGAACCAGGAAGAGCCAAGCAAGGTGTCTGATGGGATTTGGGTGTTTGGCAGCTATTGGACCTGTTCCTTGAGGAGTGAAGAAAGTTGTGGGGATGCTTGTGAAATTTGTAACTGAGACCAGAGCAAGTGTGCCATGGGGAAGGAAAGCCCCAGGCCAGTTCTGCCCTGCAGACAGCCTTTCCCAGCTAGAAAGTGGAAATGGAGGTGGTGTTGTCAGACTCTATCCCACTACCCTTCCTTGTCACCTCCAGGATCTCCTGCAGGGTCTCCTGGCTAATGCAGCCAAGCTCCTGCAGGATCCGGAAGAAGTCATTTCGGAACTTGACCCCAATAAAGGCGTAGAGGATGGGGTTGAGGCAGCAGTGTGTGAAGCCGATGGCCTCTGTCACCATGATGGCTGTGTCCAGCTGCTCTTCCAGGAGGCAGTTCTTGGTGAAGGCTTCTAGCTTGGTAAGTGTGTTCAGAAAGATGACAACGTGGTATGGGCTCCAGCAGAGGAGGAAGATTCCTGTGACCAGGATGGCCACACGGACAGCTTTCTGCCTCTGCAGGCGCTGGGACTGACACAGTGCCCTGATGATGGCCACGTAGCAGTAACACATGACCAGCAGAGGCACAAAGAAGCCCACAGTGTGGTAGAGGAAGCGGGTTGCCAGCCACGCATTATTGCCATCAATTCCAACCTCTGGAAAATAGCAAATGCTGCGGTTGCTGTCGTCTGTCCAGACTTCCATGAAGATGAGGTCAGGTGAAGTCAGAAGCAATGAGCAGAGCCAGACAGCCGTGCAGGTGAGGTGGATGGAGCGAGCTCTGCGTTTGCGGTAGGTGTGGATTGCATAGACGATGGCCAGGTAACGGTCCACTGCAATGCACCCCAGCAGCATGCTACTGCAGTAGAAATTGATCTTGTGGACAGCACTGAGGATCTTGCAGAGGAACTTCCCAAATACCCACCCAGCCAAGCTCTCCACAACACTGAATGGGAAGGTGAGCAACAGTGCCAGGTTGGCCAGGGTGAGGTGGAAAAGGAAGTTTTCTGTGGTGGTGCGAGACCGCTTGAACCTCTCTAAAATGATCAGGACCAGGGCATTGCCCAGAGTCCCCAACACAAACATCAGCAGATAGATGAGGGGCATGAAGACCTTTCTGAAGGGGTCTCCCTGGCTGCCAACCATAGGTGAGGCTGGGTTGAAGCAGAAGTAGCCCTCCAAAGAAGGGGTGGTGTTCTCAGCTTCATAGTAACCGCTCAGCTCCACCTGGCTCTGGGGAACACGGAGAGTCTTGTTAATGGAGGGGAGTTTCTGAACACAAGAACCCAGTCCCTCAGCAGCACCTGGCAGACCTAGAGCAGAGCAGCCCCATGTCCTGCAGCCCACCTGCATCAGGAGGAAATGCTGTCTGCAGTGTGATGATGTTGGAGGCCTCTCCACTGCCAGGAGGTGCAGCAGCAGGTGGAGAGGATTTTCTCCATCTGTGATGAGGGCTGCTCAGTCTGTAAGCTTTAACTGGAGTATTTGGGGATGTTTTGGTGTCCAACTAGATGATCAGTTTCATCTTCTGGTTCTTGCCAAGTTACCTGCTGGTGAATTTTGCTATCTCACATAGAATGAACACTCCTCTACCATCTTTCCTGATTTTTCCCACCCATTTCTGATATGGACCACCCCTGTCCTGCCTGCTGTCAGGTATAAAGGTAGAATACAGCACAGCTGTACCTCAAATTCTGTGCAGTGAACCTGTCCCTTTCTTCTCCTCAGAAGCCTGAGAGCTGCCTATGACAGAGCAAGGTGAGGTGGGGTCAGCAGCAGCTGTCCTTTGAGATTGCTTTCCACACACCTGGTGGAAAGTGTGGGGCAGGTGTTCAACACAATGGGAGGAAAGCCTCTGAGGCTCTATGGAATAGATGATGGAGAGAGATCTGTTTTGTTGATAAACCTTTCAGTTCTGAATTAATTGCAGTCAGAGCAGGAAAGGGAAGGGAAAACACCACTCAGACCCCAGGATGATACCTAGTAAGGGAAGTGCAATAGAGCTGCTGCAGATGTGATTTGCCCTTGGCTTGCTGTATTTTCTTGACCAGCCTGTATTTGGACTGAAGCTGTGGGCAATTCTAGAGTGCTGGGAAGCTGGAATTCTGCTCAGAATGAGCTCCCTGGATGGTGGTCATGCTTCAGCAGGCCTTGCACAAAAAGAGGGCAGTGGAGGAGGCTTGTGGCAAACTGAATGTTAGTGCCAACTGGGAAGGGAAGAGCTCAGCACAGTCACCTTGAGGTGCCCCACCCACACCCTCTCTGGAGACCTGTGCTGAGACTTCAGTGTTGACCACAGCGGAAGTCTCTGCTAATGCTTTCGTACCTTTCACTGCCAGCTGCAGCCATTTGCACCTGCTGCTCCTTCCCTCATCAGCCAAAGTTCCTGTCTGAAAATATCAGCCTTGCTTTACACAGTTTTAGACCTGATTTTGGGGGTTTTGCTCATGCAATGGGCTACTAAGCAAAATTACTGTGACCAGCCTGGAGTCTTGTGTTGTGCCTAGCTAGGGGAGGGTGATTTGTGTTTCTTCTCTCTCAGGCAGCTTTCCCTGGGTAACGCACTGGGTGCCTCTGACTGGGGGGTAAAGAGGTCACTTGGCAGCAGCAGGTCTTATCTAAACTCCTCTGCTGCTGAAACCATCTGCATGGTTCCAAGAGGAGCCTGGGCATGCTGATGGGGCATAAGGCTATGGAGCATTACCAAACTCATAGAGCAGACAGCTGGCACAAGCAGTCCCCAGCAGAAGGGTGAACGAGTCCTTGGGAAAAGTGTGGAATAACCCTGCCTAGCTCTTGCTAATGTAACTGTGGGGCTGCAAGCCTTTGGTGAGAAGCATTCTGTATTAACAAAGAACTTTTATTTTTCTGGTTTAGGGTATGATTTTGGAGATCAGAGATTGCTGCTAAAGACAAAAGCCTTAAGAAATCCCTCCCAGTTATTTTCCTCCCCAGCTTGAAAGTATTTCCTGCCTACTCTGTACCCAGACCTTTCATGCGGGATCACCAACACGCATAGAAATCTGTGATGTTGGCCAAGGCCAGATCCTTGAACTCCTCTGAGAAAAAACAAAACAACCTAAAAACCTTTGCAGTTTGGTGTAGTCACCAAACCAGGGTGCTCAGGCTGTGGAGGTGACTGTGCTGAAAACCCCAAACAGATTATATATTGGAATGGCAAATTTCACTGGGAAGAGGCTGGACAATTCCACCTTTGAAGGCAAAACTGAAATGATGGAAAATGGCTGGATTGGCTGGCTGGAGTGTCAGTTCTCCCTTGGAGCCACGCTGGCACCAACGATGGCAGTGGATGGGCAGCTCGGACAATGTTGGGTGGCTTTGGCTGCTGCCCAGTTTCCAGCATCACCTTTTATTTGGAGCCCGAAGTGCAGGGGCTGAGTGCCACTATCTGACACCATCTGATTGCTGATGGGAAGCAGGTGGGGAGGGCTCTTCCTGTAAACCACTCGATGTGGGCAGGGGAAGCGTGTGCGGAGCTGTGTTTGAATCGTCCTCGCCTGCGTCCCTGAGCGGAGCAGCACATGTGGGTAGGAGCGGACAGAGATGAGTTGGAGACAAATAAAAGAGGATGAAAAATCAGAGTCTGAGCTGAGACAGGAAGGGCAGGGACCAGAGATGCAAGAGGTGCACTGAATATGACAAGCTGAGGCTTCTGGGGACTCTTCTGCAATTGTAGGACTGGAAGTGGATGGCTGCCTGATCTGGGATGGGATAAGTCAACAGCATGCATGCAGAGGGACCTTTGTACAGGTCTCCTGCATGACAGTTGCAGCAGATTTGGATGTGAGAGAAAAAGTGGTGTCTCTGTAATAGAGCAATCAAGTGCATGCCTGGGAAAGCTGTTCCTCTGTGCTTTTTGTTCAGGGATCCCTTTACCCCTATAACCTGCATCACATCAGAGTTATTCATGTCTCTGTGTGTCAGCTGTTTTTCTCAGTTCCCCACAACTGTCAGTGATCAAAATATTTGGCTGCAGAAGTGAAGCAGTTTGTGCACTGTTACGGATTTTCCATGTGGATCGTTCCCTTCTAGTTAATGCCAGGGCTGGGAGCAGCATATTTTATTCCTGAAACCTTAAAACTGTAATTGCCCACATCAGTACAATCTACTGATGGAGCTTCTGCTCATGCCTTCTCCAGGGGCTGAACCAGGGAAATCCAGGGAATAAGACCAAGGCCTGTGGAAATACCATGTTACTGCACTGTAGGTGCCTGGAGTCATGTTGGTCCCTTTGCAATGAAAACTGGTGTGAGAAACCTCAGGGAACTTGGTGCACACCTCAGTGGTTCTTCTGCAACTGTGTTTTTGGTTGTTTAGTCTGCAGCTGAGGAAGGTTAGCAGGCAAAGCATTTTTGCTGTGGAGAAATGGGGTTATCATATTGGGCATGGTACTTTTCTGCAAGGTTACGGAGTCAAATGGTCTCATATGGTTTCAAATTTAGGTGAGGCCCTCGCTGTATTCACTGTGTGATACTGAGATAAATGCTCTTTTAGTGCAAATGTTCTCATCATTTTTCCTTCCATAATTGCTCAATTGATTAAACAGTCCTCTCTGCACAAGGCAGGGTTTGTGTTGCCACTTTGACAAGACACTTTGGAGGCCTTTTTTTTTCAAATCTCTGTGGGTAGGTTGCTGCTACAAGCATTGAGTAAAGCAACATATGGCACCACCAAAGCAAATACAGCGATGCTCAAGTGATATCTGCGGCCTCCCTGTTCCAGGGAGGGAGCCAGATCTGGGAAGCTGCCAGGAGACAGAGGTGGGAAACAACATATGTCAAACTCCCAACTGCAGAAGTCTAAGAAAAGGTCTAAAACTCTTCCTGCTATGGCACCTGACTGTGGGTGTTTATTCCTAAAATCGGCCCCCCCAGCCCTCCTCCCCCCTCTGGCATGGGGTCTCCTTTATGATGTAAAAGAATTCCCAGCAGAGATAAAACCACTAAACTGAGAATTATGGAAAGTTTTGTATGCAAAGAAAAGGAGGTGAAAAAGGTTTGAATTTGGTTTTAACCTCTCAGCAAGTTTTAGCACTGCTACTGGGCTTCAACAGAGGTCAGTCTCCAAAAAAGTTTTAAAGGAATGACCACCGTTTGCAAAGGATTTTTATAGTGGATAAATCAGAAAATAAATGAGGAGGGTAGAGCTTGCTCCCCCATCTCTTTGCTCTTCCCCCATCTGTAGGAAAAAAGGAGGAGCAGAAAATTTGGTAACAATTGAATCTAACATTTCTTCTTTTGGACTAACTAATCCTGAGGTCTGCTGCAGGGAGCCACTGTAGTAAAAAAATAAAATCTGAGATGCAATATTTGAAAAACAGGGTAATGATAACACTGCAGTGTCCTTCCTATTGGATAGCACAACATACTCTAAAAGGTGTAGCTGCTCTTTTTCACTTGTAAATGCTGGGAAGAGAACTATGAGGTAGAATACCTAGTGTCATCACTCCCTGTTAGAGGATTCTAATTTATCTTCCACTCTTTAAAATTCCCCTCCTGTAAATATACTGCATATTCCCCTTTCAGCAGAGTGTATGTGGAGCCTGTACATTTGTGGAGCCATCTGTATGGAACCCTGTATGTGGAGCAAGCAAGCAGGGTGGTCATACCAAGGGTTTTCACACATGGAGACAGAAGATTGGGTTTGCTTGGGTATTCCAGTTGTGTAAGGAGACCAGATAATGTGTACAGGGCTTTGCACACTGTGAACACAGTCATTTATACCACTGAAGGCTGCTGCAAAAGGTGCCTGGCTCAGAATAAGTGTTTTATGCCCACATTGTGCTAATTAATGGCTGTGCAGACAGCAGGGCAGCAGGGAGCAGAGGCTGGGAGAGGCTGGCAGCACAAGTTGGGACTGCTGGAGCCCAGCTCTCCACATGAGTCACCTGGCCCTTTGCAGAGGCTCTGCTCTGTGTCCTCATGCAAGGACAGTAGTCAGGCTCAGTGCTGCCAGCCCAGGTCCTGGTGGCTAGGCAGCTCTCCCCAAAGGAATACCCAGCACCCCTGGATCTCAGTGGCTGTAGCTGCGCTGCGCCAGCTCTCTGCAAGCAACAGCCTCGTCGTGTCTGGACTTAAGGGATGCAAGGACTGATTATGCTGGCATAGGAAATGGCTTAAGCTCTGCCTCTGCCAACAGGTTTACCAGATGGATGGCCAGAACTTTGCCTTTCAGCCCACCCCAGCTCTGCCTGCTATCCCTGTTACCAAGCAAAGCCAAGCCCAACTCACCAAGTCATAGGTCTCTGATGAATAGCTGACAGGGCCCATGGTTTGAGGGGCAGGATCCGTCTCTCCTCCAGAAATTTCAACAAAAGTTCTTTTCTAGGGTGGAGTTAATCATTTAACGGAGTAGGGAGGGACACAGAATGTAACAATAGAGCATTTGCAAGGCAAATGAGCTCCAGGCATAGAGTGACCTGATTGATGTAAAGATTAGCATCTAGCTTTATCATCTTTTTACTAGTGCTGTAAGTTGATTTTTAAAGTGCAGTTTGAAGAGTCTATATTCCTTTGGTCTATACCACAGAAGATCCAGAACACCCTTAGGTCTTGCCAGGCAACCATCAGGCCTCTTGCCCACAGCTGTCTTTGTTCCAGCTGGTCCAAAAGGCTTTGAAAAGTTCTGTGCCAAGGACCTACCAGAAACCTCCTGGATCCAGGCACTTCTCTGGACATGTGCAGGACTTTGAAGCATGGCTATGGTCTGTATGATCATCGCCCTCTGCCTTGGGGTCCTCCTGGCTGCTTTAACCCCAGTGAGTTGTGGTCCTCTTCTGCTCCTTCTGCTGCTGCTGCTGCTTCACCCCCTGTCTGGGCTTGGGGGAGTGTGAGGTGGCTTGCACAGGAAAGCAAAGCCTTGGCAGCCACTCTGCAAGTCTAGAGCAGGGCTAGCAGGGGCTGGGCAGCTTGACTTCACAAGGGTAACAACGGAGAATCAAGATGGGAAATCAAGATTTTTCTCTGCTCGGGAAAATGTGCATTTTGTTCATGTGATGTCAGAGTGGCAGGCTCACGGTGAGAATGCCTCAGTCTGGGTCAGCTGAGTAGGGTGGCATTACAGCTGGCATTTGGCAGAAAGCTTTTCCTGTGCGAGGAGCTGAGGTGGTTTGACAAGCACAGTTCTTGCCCTCTTTTTGTCTAGGTACAGCTGCACCAAGGCCTCTCTATCAGCAAGGAGTCTGGTGGGATTTTGGACTGGTGAAGAAGGAGGTGGTGTTATTCTCCTGAGCACTGCTGGATTACAACCACTCCTACTTTAGATCCCGACTTGTTGGGCACCTGCTGCCCCGAGGATGTTGCTGTCCTCCCCTACCGTGAGGGCCTTTGTATGCACCTGCATGTGCTCACCAGCCTCTGGGCATTCTTCCTCTGGAACTGAGGGAATGGAGAGCAGCAAAACCTTAGGTAGGCTGTAGGGAACTCTCACTTGTGCCTCACTCACTGGAAGAACACAGACCGAGCAAGCCCTGTCCTGAAGCCCTGTGCTACAAGGGCTGAGTGGTAAGGCAAGGAATGGGGTACCCGGGAGGTGGAGAGGTCGGGAAGGATGTTCTCAATCAGCTAGAACTGGAAGGTGGAGCCTGTGCCTTTTGCTGCTGAGGGTGGAGAAACAAACCACCTAGAGACAGCTGTAGATGTGTGGAGCTAGATAAAACCAGGAATGTCCTTGTCCTTTTGCATGTATTTTGGAAAAACATTTGAACAAAAAATTGTCTAAAAAGCAGCAACTACTAACATTACAGTCCCACTGTGTCAAAATCCATGTCTAAGTAAGAGCTGTCTAAAAAGAAGTGCCAATTTCCAGCCTGTAACGATTGTTGGTTACGACTCCTACAGGCTGTGGCTCATTTTTACATTTGTGTTGGCTCTGTTTAGTGGCTCCATAGCGAAGCCCCGTTACGTTTCCAGGCGTTTTCTTGCGAAGCAGCGCACACAGCGAAGGGCAGAGAGGAGCGCCCAGCCCGACAAGCGCGGTCACGTCGGCACAGCACGCTGGGTGGGGCGTGACGCGTGGCTCACGCCGAGCGTGCGTACGTACGTATGTACGCACGCACGCACGTACGTACGTACGTACGTAGTACGTGGTACGTGTGGACCGGGGCGGTGCCGCCCGCCGGGAGGGGGAGGGCGCACGGGAGGAAGGAGGAAGCCGCCATCTTGGAGCGTCGAGTCGCCATAACAAGGCACCGGGGGAGCGAGAGGATTTTGTACCTGGGCGAGGGGGAGCGCGGCTGGTGGCGGTGAGCACGGGCAAGGGCGGGCACGGGTCCGTGGGAGTAGGCCGAGGGGGCCGCTGCCGGCGGGCCGCGCTTCGCGGCCTACGGCGGGAGCGCG
>VWYI01043640.1:119663-161573 GCA_013399455.1 Anthoscopus minutus | reverse complement strand
TCCTGTGTGTTAGTATGGGTTTACCTGTGGTACTTGATCCCTTTCTTATGATCAGGCAAGATAAGGACTACTAAGTGGGATGTTTTGGGGAGCTCTTAACTGGTGGGTTTAACTTCTTGCTGTTGTGGGTCTGTCATGCTTGTAGTTGCAGGACAGTAATAATAAAGGCCATGAAACAGTCAGATTTCATGTGATACTGTTAGTGAGGGGAGTTAAATTTGGTCAGCCTCTTCAGTGAAGCATAGCTTGTGATTAATTGCTCATGCACTTTCTGTCCTTGCATTTCAGGAGGAGAGCATCCCCATTGCTTTATCTGGTAGGGATATCTTGGCTAGAGCAAAAAATGGAACAGGCAAGAGTGGAGCCTACCTCATTCCTTTACTTGAACGGCTAGACTTAAAGAAGGACAATATACAAGGTCAGTTGAGGTGGATCCCACTTAGCTGCAGCCAGGTAATGGTGTCAATCACTGCATAAAAAACTTAAATCTAAAACTGGTTAATGAAATTGGGCAGTGAAAGTTATCTGCTTGTACTTCCAGAGAAAGCTAATGAGGTGTGATGGAAGTGAGATGTAATTCACAAAGTCCCATAGCTGCTTTGAAACGGTTTAAATAGAAGAAGGCTTGTGGACTTTTTTGTCTTGCCTTGGAATGTGGGTGTAGAGTAATAAGCAAGCATGCTGGCTGGGATACTTGCACAATGGGAGCATCAAGGGCTAGAGAACCCTTGCATGGAATTTGCCTTGTCAAAAGCAGTTCCTAGGTCTTGTTCAGGATACCCAGAGTGGGATTCCTAAACTGTGCTTTTCATTATTTTACTTAATAAAGTTTCTGGCTCCTCTGAGGACGAGTATTGAAGATACAGGATGTTACAAGTAACTCACAGTGTGTCTTTAACTTCTAGCAATGGTGATTGTTCCCACCCGTGAACTAGCCCTGCAGGTCAGTCAAATCTGTATCCAAGTCAGCAAACACATGGGAGGTGCCAAAGTCATGGCAACAACGGGAGGAACCAATTTGCGAGATGACATAATGAGACTTGATGATACAGGTCAGAGCACTTTAGCTACACTAAGGTTGCTGTTTCTTTGTGGCTTTTACAATGTGGTCATCAAATTTCTGCTTGTTACAGAACAGAGTACAATGTCTTGTATACTGTTGTCATTCTTCCCTGGCCATGAATGCTGGAAGGAAACACAAGTTATACATGGATTTTTTTGTTTCTCTTATTTTTTTTTTCTTTCTCTTCTAACCTTACAGTGCATGTGGTGATAGCTACCCCTGGGAGAATTCTCGATCTCATCAAGAAAGGAGTAGCAAAAGTTGAGCATGTCCAGATGATAGTATTGGATGAGGCAAGTTGCTTATGTTAAATGTTCCGGGATTTTAACACCGAGTTAAAGGAATGGTGTGTCTCAGTGAGTGTCCTTTCAGTGCCCAGCAGTGATTCAAACTTGCTTAGAGACATTGTAACGTCTCCTCCTTTTCTGAGTATTTTTGTGAAACTGTTTTGACAGTAGGAATTTTTTGCATGTGAGTCTTTCACGAAAACAGCCTAGGAAGATTTACCTTTCCTGTCTTTGCTGATGCTGAAGAGTAGAATAACAGTCTATTCTGCAACAAAGGAATGCATTTCATTTGGTTTCTGTTTATAATGAGTCATCTGTGCTTACCATGTAATTGTATAAAATTGATTTATGAACATCCAATAGCATACAAGCTTCTGAGTGAGAGAGAGAGAGAATATTGTTATGTGAAAGCTCTTGGATGACTCTGGTGGGAACCCTGGTAACTTGTGTTTTTTCCTTCCCCCAAATGTGTAGCTATCAAAGACTAAAACTTAGGCCAATTATTTTAACTTGCTGTTTATTACTTCTGTTACAGGCAGATAAGTTGCTATCTCAAGATTTTGTTCAAATAATGGAAGACATTATTCTCACGCTACCTAAAAACAGACAGATTTTGCTCTACTCAGCCACTTTTCCTTTGAGTGTGCAGAAGTTCATGGTGAGTGGAGATGCATCCATGTAGGTATGGTGATGGTGGTGACGTGGCACAGGAAGTGTGGGAATGAATGGTGCATAGCTGTTAGTGCTTGGTTTTTAAAATACATCTAAACTTCACAGGTTTCATCTAAATCAGCCTAAGTCTAGGACAGAAGTTTGAAAGCAGTTTTTGGCCTGCAGTTGCATTAATGGGAAGCTAGGTGTGCACAGTTTTTGCCTATAAGGTGCTGTTTTCCACTTTGTATATTAGTTACATAATCTGTGTGGATTTGCTTCTGGAGGGTGCTCCTGTCTGGCCTGCTCAGTCACCTTGGATTTCTAAGTAATGGTTTGTGGAAATTTATCCATCCTGTTTCCAGCATAGCATGAAGAGTGAGTGGCTAAGTAGTGCATCCTTGCCTTGGAGGAAGTTAGGTGTGGTGTAGAGTGGGAGCTACTTAGATTGTAGATCTGCCTGCTTTATCAGTATCTTTCTTTTTCAGAATTCCCATTTGCAAAAACCCTACGAGATTAATCTGATGGAGGAGCTCACCTTGAAGGGAGTTACTCAGTACTATGCCTACGTCACTGAGCGTCAGAAAGTGCACTGCCTCAATACACTCTTTTCCAGGGTAAGGAGTAGGGCTGTGTCAGGAACATACCAGAAACTTTTTCCCTCTTGGAACCAAGAATAAGACTGAGTGTTTCAAAGGCAGCCTAATGAAAATTTTTCTTTGTCAAAACATGCTATGTATCTGAGGCTAAAAATGCATGCTTCTTATCCAGTATTTCTATGTGATAGATTGTTTCCCTTCCTATACAAAGATATATCTGATGGAAATTACCAGCAGCCTATCTGCTGTGCTTTGTTTCTGGGAGGGATTTAGACGTATCTGGGGTTCTCTGTTAGTAAAATGCTGCATTTATTGAGAACACTGTTTGTATGCTCAGCTCCAGATTAACCAGTCGATCATTTTCTGCAACTCCTCTCAACGGGTTGAATTGCTAGCCAAAAAGATCTCCCAGCTGGGCTATTCCTGCTTCTATATCCATGCTAAAATGAGGCAGGTGAGTATGAAATCTATTCCACCCCACTCCAGGCTTTACTGCATAGCTGAATTAAGTCTCATGCTCGCTTTAAGTTTGCATGTTTTTCATAAACTTCAGCTTGTTTGTTCCCTCTCTAAATTTCACTGAACAGTGACATTACTTAATCTTTGTGTGGCCCAAAGTGAGATTTTTGTGAGAGGAGAGTCTTCAAAGAAAATTGACTCATCTCACCTCTAATTCTGAATCAGTAGTGAAAAATGCTTCATACTGGAAAAGGGAGTTACTGCCAGTTTCAGTTTTAAGTGGAATGAATAAAATACGTGAAATTTTGCAAGGGGAGGGCTGGAGAAAGGTAGCAGTCGAAATACCAGTGTTAACTTTCTTGATGTGATTTCATGTAACTGTAACTTTAGGTAGTCCTTTTCTGAGATGGTTTTGATGCCACCATAGGAGGTTTTAAAACACAGTCAGTTAATTGTCTTTGTTAAGAAGTGGGATCAAGACCCTCTAGAATTAGTTCTTTAGAACTCAGCTGTTCTCTAATGAGAAGGAGAAATTTACACAGTTAGAGTTGAGTTTTAGTTACCTGAATGTACTTGAAAGTACCAGCTGGTTGGTTTGTGGGTTTTGGTTTTTTATTTCTCTTTGTTTATATGTATGTGTTTCCAGGAGCACCGCAATCGTGTATTCCATGATTTCCGAAATGGCTTGTGCCGCAATCTTGTTTGCACTGGTAAGAGTTCCTAAACATTTTCCTGTTTCTAAAGTCTGTGATAGAAAGTTCATTAGCCCAGGTATTGTAGATCTGTTACCTGTAATGAACCAAAACAAGATGTTTTGGTAAGGTGTCTTTGTCAAGACTGCATGTAGCATTCCTTTAAGCCTGTGAAGTTCTGTCTTCTGTGAAAGTGCAGCTTGCCAACAAATATTTTACTGCAATAGTGTTTGTTTTCTGTTTATTTTCACATGTGATGGTTCCCTGAGTTATTGGGTTGTAAACTTTATGATACATCAGTAGGGCTTGTGACTATGATCATGTGAAGCTTTGCTGATTCTTTTAAGTGGTTATAGCTCACTTTTTCTAAATACTTCTGTAGTTTTGACTGGCCTGTGTGTGATCTGAGTTCTTTGTTGTATGGCCTGTTAAGGTAGTGTCTGATACTTTCTGCTCTCACTACATATGTCTGGGCTATCTTAACAAAAATCACTAGAAGCAGAATAGAAGTAGTTGAGGTGATGGAATGTAGTTCAGATGTCAAGTCTGTTGTGGCACTGGCAATGCACAATTCTGTGTGAAGAGATGCTTAAGAACTGCTCCAAAATAGTGTAACATGGAAAAAAACTAGCTTTGTGGTTATTTTTTCTGCTTAGGTGTGCAGATCTGGTGGTTTTGGTTGTTCTTCTTACATTATTCATGTTTATAATGTGTACAGAGTAAGAAGAAGTTGTAACAGGATTGTATGTAAATGGTCTTTGATACAAGCAAAGCTTTTGTCTGGAAACCAACATTGCAAAGCAATGTTAGTCATTGTTACTCTTTGCACCCTAAACACTGTCAGTGTCTGAGCTCATTGAACTTAAATTTCTTTTTGATCTGGATTGTCTTTCAGATCTGTTTACCCGAGGTATTGATATCCAGGCTGTGAATGTGGTGATAAACTTTGATTTCCCAAAGCTGGCAGAAACTTATCTCCATCGCATTGGCAGATCAGGTGAGAGGGAAAACCTGTTTTAGGTGCAATTCTGCTGATGTGTGGTGCTTTTTAGTTTTAGCCTTGAATTGGCTTTTGGTTTCTTTATTACAATATTTGAGAATTACCTTAGGTGGCTTTGATTTTTCTGACAAATTTGGTTTTGGGTATCATTTCATATGGTTAGCCTCACTGAGGATGATATCTGAATAAAAGGCTGTTACCATGCAACTGGCCTGAACAATCTAATTAAAAAAAACCAAAACATATCTTGCTTTTATCTCAGGAGACTTACTATTGCCCCTGTTTGCAGTTTGGAAAAATTCTATATTAAAATCTCAGCTTCAGAGTGTCTCAAGCCTAGAGATTTATGCTTTCTGCTGCATGTGTTTTGAGGTATGTTCTACTGTCCTGGAAACAGCAAAATATGCCCTGAGGAAAGGCAGTAAACAAAGGAACTCAGAGTAGTTGAACTTTGTAGTTCATGTTTGTTCAAGAACTTGCAAAGACTTTTTCCTGGTAATCATCCTGGAGCTTTGATCAGAGCATTTGGAACCTCCTGACTTTTCTTACTCCTACAGCACTGCAAAACTTCTTACTGAAAACAGATGTGAAAGGTGTAAAGACCTATGGCTGGATTTGTTTTTTACATCACAGAATAATACTGACTTCACAGTCTGCAGACTTTTTTTCTGTTGGTCCCTGTGTTAACTCAGTTCAGTTCAGTGTGTGTTTGTGTTTTTTTCAAGGTCGCTTTGGTCATCTTGGCCTGGCCATCAACTTGATCACCTATGATGATCGATTCAACCTGAAAAGCATTGAGGAGCAGTTGGGAACTGAAATTAAACCCATACCAAGCAACATTGACAAGAGCTTGTATGTGGCAGAATACCACAGTGAACCTGTAGAAGATGAGAAACAGTAAACATGTAGGTATGTAAGTGCCTTGGTGAATAGTGATTGGATGAATGACAGGGATGGTGTTGTGTTGTGTTACCTCGGGGAAAAGAAGGAAACTGATGTCATGAAAAAGCTCTGAAAACAAGGGTTTGAAAAAGAGTGTCAATGCTGGGAATTCCATCAATGTCCTGAAGGTGGGAGGGGAGAGATGAGTATTTTTTAGTTGTTTTAATTGAAATTCTAACAATTTGCTAAGGAGACCCAAAATGGGGAAAAGAAGGTATGGGGAATGGTGTTGGGAGAGGCCAGGATGGAGTACTAGTAGCCTGATGAATTCTTTCTGTATTGCTAAACTGAAATGAGAAAATGGTGAGGGGCAGAGAGGAAAGTAGTCCTCAAAAAGGTAAGGAGATAGAATGGATAGCTGTGAGAACAGCATCAACAGAAGAGTAAGCACCTCACTAGCCAGAAGGACCAGGTTCAAGCAAAATGTGCTGCCTTTTTTGTATCCTTTGGTTCATAGAATTCTTGGAAGTGAACGAAGTAGGGAGTGAAGCTGTAATTCATCTTTGCTGCCACTTGAGGTCGTCTGTGTAGTTTCAAAAGAAAATGAGGTTTCACTGTTGGAGACTCATCCAAGTGCTCCCTTTCTGGGCATTGTCTCAGGAAAAGCTGCTGAGTTAAACCCTTTTATAGGGAGATGAGTTGTCCTGGCTTGCAGTCAAGCTAAATGGCTGCAGGATGATGATCTGATCTTAGCTATGCCAGAGCCATCACTAGACAGTTTGGGCTGAAAATCATTCTTATGTGTATTAGAGGTCATGAGTTAGAAAGACAGTACCAGTAGAGCTGCTGAAATTCTTTTCAGATGACCAAAAATAAAGTGTCTATAGAAGCATACTGCTCGATAGCATTAAAATGAACCTATGGTTCCTTCTTTGAAATTATCCAAGGATAGCTCTAGATATCCTAGATTGTCATACCAAGCTGACTTGAAAGCTTTTGCTTTGATGGTTGAACCTTTTTGTAAAAGGTTATCAATAAATAGAATACAAAACAGGTAATGAATGTGGAGCAGGCTTTTGGGTGGCTTCCTAAGGGGAATGCTGGGACCATGCCAGAGAGCAGTATGCTGCTTCCTAAAATGCAGGAAACCAGGAGGTAGTCATGTTCCACAGGTACAGAAGGGCATTAGCAGCACCTCTTTCTACAAAGCTGAAATTGGGATTGAGCTGTTCAATATGTCCTTTGCCTTTTGAGAGCTGTTGCATTGTTAGTGTGTATGATTCATCACTTTGTGTTCTGGTTTTGTATAGAACCAGTTTAACTCTATGTTGTGGTTGTTTGTTTTATTGGTTTCTTTTCTGCTTGTTTTTTTCTTGTTTTTTTTTTTTTGTTCATGGGTTGGTGTGTTTTTTGGTGCTTTTTTTTTAGGGTGGGTTGCTTGGTTTGCTTTGGTGGTTTTTGGTTTTGGTAGTTTTGTTGTTTTATTTTTTTTTTAGGCTTTGATTACACATGCCAGAAGGTGAAGCCCTATGATCCAGATCTGTGACACATCGTTTCTTTGGGGATACCCTTCTCTTTGTGGGTTTTTCTTCATCTTTTCATTTCGGAACTATGAAGACTAAAGAGCTCAGCCTTTTTTTCTCTTTAAATTTGGCAGCAAGGAAGAAAGAAGATAAAAGGAGGAATGTCTTTTTGTTTTTCCACTTGTTTGCACTGTGTGCTGATTGAACATTAGTTGCACTAACTGCTGATTTTAAATTTTGTTTTCTTTGGGCGGGAGGGACAGCAAGGGAAGAAGAGAAACCCTGAAAAGAGAAGAATCTTGATGAACACGAGCTTGTCTGCTATTTCAAATTCTTTAACCATTGACTGAGTGCATTTCAACTTCTCCCTGGTTACTCATCTGTTTTTTAAGCTAAAGAGCTTGTTACTTATTCGTGCAAAGTGCCTTATGCTATGAGACCATTCAGAATATCACCTTTCCGACACAGCCCAAGGAATCAACATCTGGTTTTGGTTTCAGGTCAAAGTTCCCCTCTCTTCCCCTTCTCCTCCTTCCCATGTACTCAAGCCCAGGGCTGGGAGGTGAAATGTATTGGTTATTGGTAATACAACTTTTTCCTTCAACTTTTTTTTCAGTTTTTAAAATTTTTTTTTTAAATTTTTTTTTAAATTGGAGGAGTTGATATGCATCTGCAGTTCACCCAAACTGTAAATATCTGTATTTAAAATGAAACCAACGTAAAATCTGGGCTGATTAGGTGCAGCAT
Source organism: Anthoscopus minutus (assembly GCA_013399455.1). NCBI lineage: Eukaryota > Metazoa > Chordata > Aves > Passeriformes > Paridae > Anthoscopus > Anthoscopus minutus. The sequence continues at coordinate 153,670 of VWYI01043640.1, read as the reverse complement.
AATAGCTCCAGAAGGAAAGAGTAGCCTATGATCCTTTGCAGGAGCCATAAGAAAAGCCCTGTGCTCTAGCAGAACACTACAGACTGGTTTCCATGAGTCTTCATTAGTAGTTACAGCACTTGATAGGTAGACTTGTTTCAGAGCCATGGCCCTCTTTCTTCTGGTGCAGTGTGTCCCATAGAAAATCAGATGTGTATATTGTACAAACTTTGTAAATACGATTTTTTTTTTCTGTTTGGGTTCATATATAACTTTTTCTTTTATGATGAAGGTTGCTGAGGTTAAAGGGATTAGACTGATTATGGGAGCAGCTAAAGATGAGAGGGGCTCAGTTTTCTGCAACACTAGACAATGAGAAGTGCTCTGACCTCTGTGAACTGCAGGCCACCACAAGTGTCCCTTGTCAAGGTAGATTTGCTCTCGTGCTAGCAACAATCCTGTACTCCTCGTATGGAAGAGATCACTTGTGGGTCTCCAAGGCCTCCAAATCCGTAGCTCAGCCTTTTGGGAGATGCTCTTTGATTTTCCCCTTAGAAACTTCAGGAACTTGACAAGCTCTGAAGGAGTCCATGACCTGTGTTCCACCATGGTGTGAGGGAAATCCAGTGGGTGTCACTGAGCAGTATATATGTAAGGTGTGGATTTGGGTTTGAGAGACCATAATTTACGTGCATAAACTGACAGTTCTGGAGCTTTGTGGAATTGATTCACTTCCTGCAGCGCTGCATTTTCTGCCCAGAGTGGCCTCTGTGCAGAACTGTGAGCAGGTAAGGGCAAACCCCTGTTAATGTCAGAAGCTGCAGGAAGCTGCTTGCCATCTTCTCTGGTTTGCCATGAGTTGCTGTCTGTCATTTTGCATTGTATATCGCTGAAAAGTGCTTTCTGGTCAAGTAGTGTTGCTTTAAATTGTGCCCCTCCCAACATGCTTGATGTTTGGCCTGATCTACAGGCAAAAGGAGTGAGACAAATCAAAAAATTACTCTTTTAAAAATCCCTTTTAGCCTGTTAACCACCACTGTCAGGAGGTACCTGGGTGAATGTGATCCCTTTTGCTCAGTCATTTATTGCATATACAGATGCTGCACTCACACCACGCTTGCTTACCTTTGAGGCAGGATTTAATTCTCTTAATTTCTCCCCATTTTGATCCTTTCTTTGAATTGGAGTAAAATAGTTTGGAATCACAAGGTGGACTAGCCATCCCTTTCCTTGATGATCATAAATAGAACCCAGGTGCCTCCTGACAACAACTTTACGAGATTGAAAGGTTTTTGTGTTCGGATGTTTTTCTTCTTTTTGTCAGCAGTGACTCCATAATTGTAGCAAATGCTGCACTAGAGTACAAACTCAAGAGCTTGGTCTCTGTGAGCCACATAGCTTACATCTGACTGGCAGGTACTAAATGTAAACAATTTTGGGGTGCTTTTTGGGGGTGGGGGGTGGGAGCTTATGGGTGGTAACTTCGACCAAAAGTAAAATCTTGCTCCTGTACTGCAGCCAGCTTATGATTTTCCAGACAGAAGAGGGATCATTTTGATGCAACAAAGACATGAAAATGTAAATAAATTTTGTATCTCACCAGGGCATGCACATGTAACAAGAACAGGATAGCGATGTCAAGTCAGGTGTGTGTGCTCTGCTTGGATTTGTGGTAGGTTAGCCTGGTGCCATGCATTGATGGTCCCTCTTGAAGCACAGAACTTTTGAAAGTATTACTTTAAAATTGGCCTCTCATTGAGGATTGGCACTTACCTAAACTATCGGGGGGCACCATTTTTAGGTGGCTTCTTGTCAAGAAGGAAGCAGCCTAGTTTTGGTGCTAGTAGGCTATCTCAAACAGATGTGATCTTGCAAATGGAAAGATGCTCCAGAAGACTAGGATAATCCTAGTTCTGTTTTTTGTTTTGTTTCTTTTTTTGTGTGTATGTGTGTGGGTTGTTTTTTTTTGTTTGTTTGGGGGTTTTGTTTGTTTTTTATTATTTTGGTTTGGGTTTTCTTGGTTGTTTTGTTGCCTACCCAAGAGTAAGGAGTGAGTATAAATCTTGGCTTCCTGAGATTTCTTGTGAGCTCCAGTTTTTGCTGGTCACCAGCCTTTACAGATGGATTAGTCAGAGCCTTCAGTGGTGAGGCCTAGGTCAAAGACTTCTCTGACAAAGTTGATGAGAATGAGAACCTGATGTGTTCTGCATTTCTGTTTTGCTGGAAGTCTGAGAGTGTCACTCTGAGTCTCTGAAGTGGAGTTCACAGCTGGGTGAGGTGGCTGTGAAGGAGGTCATGGAATTTTCAGCCACTTGAGAGAACCTATAGGCCAGTCTCTGGATGTCCACGGTCAGGTGGGCGCTGCAGTGGCTGGAGGCCTTTTTCCAAGGGGAAGGGGGGTGGGTTGGTCTCAAATATATGTTTCAATTTCCAGAATGAGATGGGAGCATCTTTCCTTGCCCTCTGTGACTGTTTTTGTGGATAAGAACAGGGAAGCTCAACATGAGTTCATGTTGTTTATATGATGGTATCAAATCATCTCATTCTGATCTTCTGTTTATTTTTATTTGGGCTGGGGGGGAGGGTGTCTGCTCCAAGGATTTAAAAATGCTTCAAACACTTTTTTCTTTACAAATGACTGATAGGGCACAAACCTGAGCAGATGGCTGTCTTGCCTCAGTTTCTGCTATAGAGGTTACAGAGCTGTCATGCCACATCTCTTGATGTGGTGGTGGTTCTTGCCCTGATGCTGAACTTTGTAGTGCTACTGGGGCTGCTGGTCATTACTTCCTGAGAACAAAGTGAATTTTGTTCCCAGAGACTCCAGCAGTACAGCTGCCATGGTAGAGGTTGGGCAACTGTAGTCCCTGCAGGGAGTTTTCTGCTTGCTGTGAACTTCTGGTCCCATCTTTTTTGAATCACAGTTTATCTTTGTAATCAGCTAGGTCTCTGGACCAAAGAGCATGCATCTGAACTTCACAAGAAGGCTTTGGCAGATTATCCTGTAGGCTTTGCTCAGTTCATCGTTGCGTTGCTAAAATGCCTCTGCGTGGAAGCATTATTAAATTCTGCTGTAGACAAGTTAGGGAGGAGTAAGGGGGGGAGGGGGGAAGGGATGTGTTTATTAAGATACAGCCTTGCTGTATTTCAACCAGTAATTTTTGGGAAGGGGTGTCAGGAGAAGAAAATAGTCACTGTTCCCCTTATTGAAAGAAACTGGAACTTTTATTTCAAGAAAAGAAATTATTTGCAATTCAAGTGGAGTGTCATAATCCAGTAGACCCTAAACAAGGGGTTGATAATTCTGTTAACCAGCAAACAATATGGTCTAGTTCTTCAAAACAGTCAAGGGAGGGAGGGGAAAATTGGCTTTCTGTTAAATTGGCAATTGGCAAACTCTCCAGTGGAGCTCAGATTTTGTTGAGAATGTGTTTTCTCTGGCTTTGTATGTATTGCAGCACTGACTTGTGAAGAGCTTCATGAGTTGCAAGTGCAGAAAAGCTGAATGGAAAAATCCTGATTTTGTTAATTAAACTCAATAAAAGCTCCCTGGAACTCCCATTTGTTCTGCTTTTTTCTTATAATTGCTGAGTGAAAAGCATGCTCCTGTCCTTATAGAGACTCTTGTCTGCGTTGGATGCAACAGCTTTTGGAGAGAAGCCTCAAGAAAAGGAGGCACATGATAAATGGAAAAGTGCTCTCCTATGTCCATGATGCACTTAATTGATGGCTTAGGCTAAACAGTTTAATTAAAGATTCATACAGAATTTACCATGATGGTAAGTGAGTACTTTAGATGGTAAACAACACAGTCCCACTTTGAGCAGTGCCTAGGGCACTGGAGCAGTAAAAGTATACAGTTGCAATGAAATGAAGTACTGTGTATACAGTATAAGTACATAAATTAGTACATTGTACTGTATGAGTACATAAATGCTGAATGTTCTGGTTTGCTGGGATTGCATTGAAACTAATTTACACATATGTCTAAAGGTATAGCTTTATTTTTAATATATTTACTATATTGGGTTTTGTTAAGCCAAGAAGCTCAGTGTGTCACAACACATAATTAGTCATATCCTGCTGAGCTCACAGCAGATACCCAGATTTCATTAGTTCTTATCCACATTTAAATGCCAAGCCTTTTTGTATATACTATTAAGGCCTTGTTGGAGAGAGGCAGATTAAAAATATTATATATTTGCTACTCTACTGCAAGAATATTACTGTAAAATGACTCATTTAAGGTTGTTGATACCGTTCTGAGTTTTAAATTCCTAGCAGGCTTTGGGATGTTTTTTCAATATTCAATCCTTAGAGGCAAATTTCAGGCTTTAAATTTAAGGCTGCTACCCCGCCCGGGCGTGACGCGAGGGGCGTGGCCGTGCATGTCACATGAGGGGGGCGTGGCCGTGCATGGCACGTGAGGGGGCGTGGCCACGCGGACCATGTGAGAGCTGTGACTGCAGGTCACGTGGTGAGCATGGACGAGAGGTCACGTGATGGCATGGGCATGCAGGTCACGTGAGGGGCGGGGCGCGGGGCCAGCCTCATCATGGCTGCGTACCTGCAGTGGCGGCGCTTCGTGTTCTTTGACAGAGAGACGGTGAGGGAGCCGTCGGGGCCGGATGGGGCCGGTGCGAAGCCCTTCACGCTGCCCCCGGGCATCGCGGTCTGCGACTCGGGCCGGGGAAGCCTCGTGTTCGGAGATATCCTGTGCGGGGCCGGGCGCTATGGCCTGCGCGGGGCTCGGCCGAGCCGAGGCTGCGCGGCAGGCGAGTGCTGGGCGCTGTCTGGCGCTCACCGAGGGGTACTCCGGCCTTGGGAGTGCGGCAGCTTTCTGCTCTCGGCTGTGCTTTGTTTGGAAAACACCCAAACCGCCGCTGGATGTGTTGGTGCTCCGGGGTTACTTTGCAGAAGTATTTGTTGTAGCTCTACCAGGAGTCAGAAAAGGCATGCAGATTCTTGTTTGATTGGAGATGTGGGGCTTTTTTTTTTTTCTTCCCCTTATGTGCCTTAACTGTGATCTAAATATGGAAGGTCAGATTTGGTTTTTGCCTCGCTCCCTTCAACTCAGCAGTTTCCAAGCTTACAAGCTAAGGGTGACACATCTGTACCAGCTGAAGCAGCACAGTATCCTGGTTTCTATTGGTGAGGATGAAGAAGGTATTAATCCTTTGGTAAGTGAAATGACAAAGAGAGGAAAATGCATTTGTAATACCAGTCTTTATTCTTAAAGACTATTGTGATGATCTCAGTTGCCCTTTCTTGCCTTAAGAATCTTGTTCATTTTGGGTACTGTAACATTTTGATGCTATGTCTTGGCCTTCTTATTCCCCATGATTTGCTTATGCCAGATTGTTGTTGTTTGTAGGTGAAAGTTTGGAATCTGGAGAAACGAGATGGTGGTAATCCTCTTTGCACCAGAATTTTTCCAGCAATACCAGGTAACAAGCCCACAGTTGTATCCTGCCTAACTGTCCACGAGAATCTTAATTTCATGGCCATTGGTAAGTAAAGCTAAACTTTAATAATAGCTTAAGAACTTCAGTAATAGCTTAAGAAAAATATTGCAGTCCTTACCGAGAGGTAAGGAAGATGACTAGATAACATAAAAATCAGCATAGAACATCCTAGTGATCTTTTTTCTCACTCAGTTGTTACATTATTCTCACAGAGATATTGTGTATCTTGTGCTATTCAAGAGCTCAAGAGATAAATGCATAAATTTAGCCTGACTGTATATTTTACACTAATAACTTTGATACTTGGAAGCACATATTTTTAGTTGATGTCCTCTTTTCTCTGCCAGTTGGTAAGGCTTCATGTTTGTTGAACTTAGTACTAAATTTAGCTTCTGTTGGTACAGGAAAAAGCACGAGTTTTGTGATGCCTAACGTTACAGAGATGTTTTTTCAAGCATGTTTTACCAACCTTTTTTCAAAGCAAAAAGCAAATTTGCCTTTTTGGATTTAACCATTCCTTGGTAATAATTTTTGCTTAACTCTTCTGATAGAATAAGAGCAGTAATGTTGTGAGATTAAAGTGCTCTCAGCTGACTTGGTCTGACTTCTACACTGAAGTCAAAAAGCTTTCCCTATGTGTATGGTGGCCTTCAATTCTGGAACCACTTACAAGACTGGGGCTGTTAGCAAGCTATGAAAACTGCATTTTTAGTCTTGCTTAAAAAATCTCCCTCTGGTCTTTTTTTACAGTGTGTAGTGTGTTTTGAATAAGCAAGGGACTTGAAATTATAGTTACAGTTGCAGTAAGGGAAGCCCAAAATACACACAGAATAAAACAAAATTAATCTTCATTTGAAATGTGTGTGTGGAAAGCAAGTTAACCCTTGCTGAACAGTGCTGTCATTTGTGCAGTTGTGTGACAGTTCTGAGCTGTAACAGGAGCAGTGAGGGATGACTTGGCAGGGACTGACTTGATGTTAGACCCTGTGGCAACCCCATTGCTTTATATCATGCTGGTGAGCATGGTGGTGTTGTTGACTGGAGCTTCCCTAACTTAGGCTGGATAAAATTTCAGGTGTGTTGTATGAGTAACAGTTTAGTCTGTCTGCTTCACCAGGTTTTGCAGATGGGAGTGTTGTACTTACTAAAGGAGACATCACTCGAGATCGGCACAGTAAGACCCAGGTCCTGCACGAAGGCAGTTACCCAGTTACTGGCCTTGCTTTTCGACAGTCTGGCAAAACAACACATCTGTTTGTGGTGACCACAGAAAACATCCAGGTGAGAAGCTAGTTGGAAAAAATGTGACTCTGACTTGCAAATTCAGTTGGCTTCAGAGTCTAGTGCTGAGTGATCCCCAAACCCTCGAGTTTCCTCTGTAGTCTTATATGCTTTCAGTGAAAGACTATCCTCACCTGGAGCTGGACACTCACGGTTGTGGATTGCGCTGTTCATCTCTCAGTGACCCCTCCCAGGATCTCCAGTTCATTGTGGCAGGAAATGAATGTGTGTACCTTTATCAACCAGATGAACGTGGCCCCTGCTTTGCCTTCGAGGGACAGAAGCTGATTGTTCACTGGTATCGGGGGTACCTCATCATTGTCTCCAAGGACCGAAAGACTTCCCCAAAGTAGGGCTCCTTGGAACAGATGAGTTCTTTTTGCTCATGCAGCTTCATGCTTTTTCACTTTCTCCTTCTTCTCTGTGAAGCTTTGCTGTTGGGGAACAAATTGTGATTCTGTCAGACATTGCTGAGGTTCATCCAGACCTATATTTTGATTAATTTCCATTTTGATTAACTTCTTTTGTGAGAGTAGCACAATTAAGTGTGCTGAATGAGTGGGATTTTTTTCCAGTCCTATGAATTTCTCAGTGTAATGGGATGATAGAATTTGTGTATAAATACATGGTGGTTTCCCTCTAGATCCACTTAGTTTAATTGCCTAAATGAATTCTGTTTGTCTTGCTTTCTGTACATCCCTAGTTTGAACAGATAATCAAGATTTCAAGTTATGTTCTTGTTTTCTAAAACTTTGTTCTGCTCTCCAGGTCAGAATTTGCTGGGAATGAGGCACAGAATTCAGACAAACAAGTCTTGAATATCTATGACTTGTGCAACAAATTCATTGCATACAGCTCAATCTTTGATGATATAGTGGATGTCTTGGCAGAGTGGGGTTCTCTCTATGTACTGACCAGGGATGGGAAGATCCATGTACTGCAGGAGAAGGATACACAAACCAAACTCGAGGTATGTACATTTGTTTTCTTGTTAGTCTCTGCCTTATGTCTGTAATACTGGCTCTGCAGACTGAAAAATTGAACCTTTCAGGTAAGTGAAGTACACAACAAGTGTGAATAGCTTTTCAGTATAACCAGTGTTGTACGACAATTGGTAGGTAAAGGCCCAAGCACATGTATGCAGCAAGAAGACACCACTTGTTTTCCAGGTGTGTTTGAACTTGTTTTGTGGGGTGGTATTTCTCTCATACTGCTCCTACCATGTATTTAACAGATGCTGTTCAGAAAGAACTTATTTGAAATGGCCATTAACCTGGCCAAGAGCCACCACTTGGACAGCGATGGTTTGTCAGAGATTTTCCGGCAGTACGGCGATCATCTCTATAACAAGGGAAACCACGATGGAGCCATCCAGCAGTATATCCGGTAGGTGGGGGCCTGAGGAGCTGTGATGTTGTACTACAGGTAGGAGCAACATTAGCCTTGATTCCTGTTTCAGCCCAGGAAAAATAAAACCAGTCCAAACCAAAAAAAGGGGGACTTGAGGTGAAAATTCTGCCTGTACAGATAAAGATGTCAGACTAAAAGTCTTTGAACAAGTTGCTTGAAAATCACTCTCTACGCCTTAGGATAAAGTTCTTCTCTGGTCATATTTTAACTTGAATAATGTAGGCCTGTTGGGATGTAGTGGGGCCTGGTGACATTATTATAAAGAAGGGATCACTGTGCAAGATAGATGATGGAATTTGACCGTGTATGGCAGTCTTCTTGGAAAGGACTCAAACAGTTCAATGTCAGTTTTAAAACATCTTGGGTTTTTTAAAACTAGAATTCAGAGCAGCCTTGTTTTGGAGCTTACTGAAAACTTCAATTTTTAAAATGCTGTGAAGGGTTACATTATTGTGGAGCTGATGCTCTGGAGTCCTTGACATCTAGTGAGAGTCAAGCAGGTCTTTTTACCTTTACTTGCTTTAGCTGTCACAGTAACTGTGGCTAAACTGCTCCACCTTTAGAGCATAAGCATTTATAGCTGACTTTGAGTTATGTGACTGAAATGAAGCAAAATGTAGCTTTTAGTCCTCTCTTTTTTTTGGCTTCCCAGTTTTTTATGCTCAGAGCCTAGTCTGTCTTCTTACTGCCACCTTTAAAGGAAGATGAACTCTTTCTGTGCTGTCATGATTGTGCCTATCAAGGCCTTTGTATCAGTGTGTGTGCAGATGGGTGATCTTGCACCATAACTAGTTGTTGCTTCTGATGCATAGCTGAGCAGTCCCAAGAGGGTTAGTGCCTGCTGAAGTTAAGGCTTCTCTGTGTTCTGTTGTTAATTTCTCTATTTATTTTGACTTTATGAGTATCTTGTAACGTGACTCTTCCCCTTACAGAACTATAGGGAAGCTAGAACCATCTTACGTTATTCGGAAGTTCCTGGATGCTCAGCGTATCCACAACCTCACTGCTTATCTACAGATGCTCCATCTGCAGTCCCTGGCCAATGCAGACCACACTACACTTCTGCTGAATTGCTATACCAAACTCAAAGACAGCTCCAAGCTGGAAGAGTTCATTAAGGTATTGAGGGGATGTGGAATCACTCTACATTTTTATGTCATCATAATAGTTAAAAAGGGGTAGTGGTGACATTGTGAATTTCCTCCTAGTACAACTGTTAAGAGAGAGAATAATGAATTTACCACTCAGAACCCTGGTCTTTGCTCCTTTATTTCCAAGCTCTTGTTTACATTCTCAGTTTGGTTGGTTTGCCATCCAGGTCTGGAGTGTGCTTGCTTCTGCCAGTGCAGCTGGCAAGCAAATGATAAATGGTTAGACTCCTTCCTTTCTGCAAGGGTGATTTTTCCCTTGCATAAGAGGTACCAGATTTTCCCTGCTCGTGATTTCCTCCTCTTACATAAATGATTACTGCATCTGGACTGTTAGAATTTTTCTGAGGGACCATATCTCTGCTTTTGTTCTTGGAGACAAGTGAGAGTGAAGTCCACTTTGATGTTGAAACAGCTATCAAGGTTCTTCGCCAAGCTGGTTACTACTCCCATGCTGTGTACCTGGCAGAGAAGCATGAACATCATGAATGGTACCTCAAAATCCAGTTAGAGGACATCAAGGTGAGGAGACATAACTGCACATGTGCTCTTATTGGGGAGAATACCAATTATTTAGTTGGAATATCATTTCACTGACCTCTGCTGAGGACAGCGTGCTGATGAGAGCAGCAGCAACAATACTTGTTGCTATTGGTGTGTTGCCTTTCTGCTTTTGGCTTGTGTGTTAGACTAGGTATGGAATGGAATTTGTTTTCTTTCTGATGTGGCTTTTTACAGTGCCCTTTAAGAGGAGGGAGGGTGGTTAATTGGGGATTCATCTAAATGTTTCCCCCAGGCTACATGCAGATTCATGTTAATTGGGGATTCATCTAAATGTTTCCCCCAGGCTACATACAGTCTTTCTTCCTGAGGAGGAAAATGAGGAGGAATAGTGAACTAGGTGATAGTTCAGAGCAAATGGTATTTGTGGCATACTCAAAGCATGTCTGCAATGCTTTCTGTCCTAACCTCAAAGTGGAGAGCAGAGGCAAATGTCCTGTGATTGTTTTGTTGTCTGTCTTCACAGAACTACCAAGAGGCTTTGCACTACATTGGAAAACTGCCCTTTGAACAGGCAGAGAGTAACATGAAGCGATATGGTAAAATCCTGATGCATCATGTCCCTAATGAGACCACTGAATTACTGAAGATCCTTTGCACTGATTACCGTCCCTCGGGAGGTAATGAAGGCCCTGGGATGCTGGAAGGAAAAAAGGTATGGTTTGTGTTGATTGAGAGTTGTTGCTCTCCAGTAGGAACTTTGCAGCAAGTGCTTTTGCATGCCTTGTGTTGCCAGCCTGATGTTTTAGTTATAATGAGAATTACACCTAAATAAACTCTGCTCAGATGAGACCCCACCTGGAATACTGTGTTTAGCTCTGGAACCCTTAGCACAGGAAAGACATGGTCCTTTTGGAGTGGGTCCAGAGGAGGGCTATAAAAATGATCAGAGGAATGGAACAGAGTTGCTCTGAAGAAAGGCTGAGTGAGCTGGGGTTGCCCAGCCTGGATAGGGGAAGGCTTCAGGGAGACCTCACTGCAGCCTTTCAGTACTCAGAAGAGCTTATAGGAAAGATGAAGACAAACTTTTTTACAGGGCCTGTTGTGATGCTACAAGAAGTAATAGTTTTAAAGTAAAAGAGGGCAGATTTAGACTAGATAAAAGGAACTTTTTATAATGAGGATGGTGAAACACTGAACCAGGTTGCCCGGAGAAGTGGTAGCTGACCCCATCCCTGGAAACACTTAAGTCCGGTTGGATGAGGACCTGAGCAACCTGATCAAATGGAAGATGTCCCAGCTCTTTGCTGAGCTCTTTGCTGGACTAGATGACTGTTAAAGTTCCCTTCCCACCCAAACTATTCCGTGATTCTGTGAGAAGCCCCATTCTGGTGTACTGGTAGCCCTAGAGGCACGGGATCTCTTAAAGCTCTTGCTCAGGATTGATCCTTGGTGTTGTCAGCATCCTGTATTGTGTTGTATCTGTCCTGCCCGAGACTCTGGAAAAGAACATTCCTCATGGCAGGAGGGAAGCACTAGTATGGCTTAGACTGATGTGGGTGCTTGTCTTTTTCTGACTGTTTCACAGGCTAATTCAGAGGAGTTCATCCCAGTCTTTGCAAACAACTCCCGAGAACTGAAAGCTTTTCTGGAGCACATGACTGAGGTGCAGGCTGACTCTCCACAGGGTGTCTATGACACTTTACTGGAACTTCGATTGCAGAACTGGGCACATGAACAAGATGAGCAGGTTTGAGCTCCTCCAGCATTGTGTTTTGAGGGAGAGATTTGGTGTCTGTGAGTCATAGTTGCATTCCTGCAATGCCCTTTCCAGCTGGGCATGGACAGCATGAGACAATACATGTGCTGTGCTGGACAAATAACACCAAAATGGGAAACCAGCCTAGTAGCTGGGAAAATATTCCCTTCAGGATGGTTGAGCTTGTTTTGTTTGTATCTCATTTAAGGACAGATTCCAGACAATACAGCCTCTGTGATCAGATGCCTGGCCCATGAAAGTATCTTTACTTGCTTTCCTAGATCTGTGAGGATGTTAGCTGTTTGGGCGAAGAAAATCATGTTCTGTTGGCTTAAAAAACAAGTTGGCTTACCAAAACTGACCTTTGTGAAAAAAACCCCCAAATTGTCAGGTCCTTGTGCAAAATAGCATGTAGATGTGCCTGGTTACTCTTCTTGAACCTGGTTACTCTTAACTCAGCACAGAGTGTGCCTGTGTTACTCTTCTTGACCTCTTGCTCCTCTTTGTAGATAAAGGAGAAGTTGCACAATGAAGCCCTCACCCTCCTGAAGAGTGGAAGGTTCAAAACAGTCTTTGATAAGGCCTTGGTCTTATGTCAGATGCACAATTTCAAGGATGGCGTTCTCTACCTCTATGAGCAGGGCAAACTGTGAGTGTTACTCTTGTTTTTAGAGTCCTGTCCTTCCCCTCTGGCCCCCACTGCAATTATTTCTGAGCCAAAAATGTCTGTACCATTAAAGGTAGTGACCTGTTCAGTGTCTCAAGATGGTAACTCTGCAGAAATACCTCACTGTTTAAGCAAGACAGTTAAATAGAGGAAAAAAGGCTTGTCTTTGACTTGTGTGAGTCTGCAGATTGCACAGCTGGGTGAAAACCTGTAACAACTCAAAGGAGTGAGATGGATTGTTGCAGCTGATGAGTCTTTCTCCCACAGTTTCCAACAGATCATGCACTACCACATGCAGAATGAGCAGTACAAGAAGGTGATCGAGGTGTGTGAGTTGTATGGTGACCAAGAGGCTTGTCTCTGGGAACAGGCGCTCGGCTACTTTGCGCGGAAGGAGGAGAACTGCAAGGAGTACATTGCTGCAGTGCTGAAACACATCGAGAACAAGAATCTTATGCCTCCACTGCTTGGTAATGACATGTGACACTCAACCCCAGCCTCCCCCACAATAAAACACCAATCCAAGCAAAAAAAACAGAAAAACAAAACACAGAAGACTCCAACCCGGACTAGTTTGTAGTGCTTTCTGTAGATCAGACATTAGAAGAATCAGTGAAATTGGAGCCTACCATTTGAAGTAATGACATGCTCTGTAGGGAAGAATGATGTCAGTCACAGCTACCTAATTAGGGAAGAAGATCTGCAGTATCAGTGAGATGTCTTTTACATGATTTCTGTTCTGTCAGTGTGGGGCAGTGCAGGGTGTGCTGGAACTCCTGTTATGCCTTGGTCGAGAACTAGAATCCAGTCCACTACTAGATCCATCCTTTGTCCCTTCTGGTCTGAGTTATCCAGACATGCTCCCATTCTCCCATCTCTGGAAGAGGCCAGACTGAAAGAGAATCTTTTAAGTGAGCTTTTTTGATTCCATGAGAATTCCAACTGTCTTTGCTAGTAAGTGGCCTGTCCCAGGAAAGCAGTCTGCCCTGGCAGCATAAGCATAGCTGCAGTTTTTGTGCTTGTGCTTAAACTAACATCTCATTTGCTCTCAGTTGTGCAGACGCTGGCTCATAACTCCACAGCCACCCTGTCTGTGATTAAGGATTATCTTGTCAACAAGCTGCAGAAGCAAAGCCGCCAGATAGAGCAAGATGAGCTGAGAATTCAGAAATACCGGGAAGAAACAACGAGGATCCGCCTGGAAATTGAAGAGCTAAAAGCAAGGTGCAGGACTGTGTGCTCTCTTGTCTAGTCCTATCCAAGGATAGAACTGCTATTTTAGTAAGGTAAAGTGTAGTTTTTCTTTCTCATGCTTTTCCATCTTGTCACTCAGTCCCAAGATTTTTCAGAAGACCAAGTGTAGCATTTGCACCAGTGCATTGGAGCTTCCTTCAGTCCACTTCCTGTGTGGTCATTCCTTTCACCAGCACTGCTTTGAAAGCTACTCTGAGAGTGATTCAGAATGTCCTACTTGCATGCCAGAAAATCGCAAAGTGATGGACATGATCCGAGCTCAGGAGCAGAAGAGAGATCTACATGACCAGTTTCAGCATCAGGTAGGGTAACATTGCTTATCTTACCAAGTTGAATATAAATAGAGTTTGGATTCATTTACAGACCTGCAAATGGAGGTAGGGATGGGTAAGGCTTGAAAGTATTTTGTAAGCAAGGTTATGTTAACAGGATTAGACCCTTGGGTGACTCCACTCTGTAAAGAGCATGAAGAGTCATTGTTGGCTCTGTGAAGGTGAAAGAAAGAATCACATCAGAAATCTCACCTGACCCTCAGATGGGTCTCGAGACCTTTTGGTCAGTGTGACAACTGGTCAACAGGTTGTATAAAATTTATTAGGGAGAAAGGGAGAAAAATAGTGTGAATTGGGATGGGGATGGCACCAAAATATTGCATCTACCTTGTGTTCCCCAAGGATGAAGTTAGTGGTGAGTGTGAGAATGGGACATTAGCTGGAAAATGTTAACACATGGGTAAGCTAGAGCAATTGAGGCACTCACTTTCCTGTGATTACCTCGTTGGTGCATAGCCCAGAAGTGGGGTTGAAACAGGAGCTGGAATGGCCAGTGTCAGAAAATGGAGCAGATTCTTCTGCTACACCAAGCCCTTGCATGGACTGAGCCAGGGACTGACATGGGCTGTCCTGTCCCCTAAGCCAGAGGCTTGTAAGTGCAGGGGGACAAAGGAAGGGGGCTAGAGGCAAGAAGCTCTGGAGGCATTTGCTGATGCTGCCACTTTGTATCTGGCAGCTCAAGTGTTCAAACGATGGCTTCTCAGTCGTTGCTGACTACTTTGGTCGCGGCGTCTTCAATAAGCTCACCCTGATCACGGACTTGCCCTCGGTAAAGACGGCTACGACGATCGAGGCCGGCCTGCAGCGGGAGCTGCTTATCCACACCAAGCGCAGTACCTGACCCCAGGCGCTGTCCACACGCCCTCTCGTGTTGTACGGGGTCCCCGCTGTGTCCTCGGGCACCTGTATTCGGCCATCGCTTGGCCCCCAATAAACCGGAGCGGCCGCGTCCCGGCCCTCACTGAGCGATCCGGGCGGCGCTGCGGGAGCGCGGGGCCTCGGGGCGGGGCCTCCTGGGGGCGGGGCTTACATGGGGCGGGGCTGGTGCGGGCGCGCCGTGGCCGCCGGTCACGTGGGCAGGGCGGTGGGGGTGAGGCGCCGGTCACGTGTTGGGCGCGGGGCTGCGCGGCGCTGAGGGCCGGTGGCCATGGCGGAGCCGAGGGCGGCCGCCGTGGGCCGGGGGCGAGCGGACGCTGGCGGGGGAGCCCACGAGGAGGGCGGCGACCCGTTGGTGCCGCAGGGAGAGAACGGCGTGAATGGTAAAGCGATCCGCGTGGGAACCCGCCGGAGCCAGGTAGGGCTGCCTGCGGGAGCGGCAGGGCTGGGGTGCGGGGAGTGCTTCCATTCGGGCACCCGGTTCGTCCCGGGCAGCGCAGGGTCTGCGTGCTTTTCGGGCGTGAGGAGCGGCCTGAGCTTCCTGCTTTCGCGCCCTTGGACTCCTTCCGTGGAACTCCGGGAAGAAGTTTGGAAAAACTGCGGACGATCAGCTGTCAGCGCTGCGGAGGTGCAGGGGCCGGGGGCGACGGCGCGGGTCTCTCCCGGGTCTGGCTGGGACTGTGCAACTTGCAAAGTCTGTGCAGCTCTTTCACAGAAAACCTTCCCGATGACTGATGGTTGCAGCCCGCTCAAAGGCCAGGGAAGGGGCATACCCAGAGATAGAGGAGGTATCTCTTGCCAGCGGGCTGCAGTAGGGAGGAGCAGCCTCGCAAAGGGAGATAAGCGACCCTCAGGCCTTTGCGCTCAGATAATCGCGTTCCTTTTTGTAGCACGTTCTAGGAAGAATTCCGTGCTGTCACAAAGGCATTTTTTGTAGACATCAGGATACGGGAGATAGCTGTGCTACCTCATGTAATAACCCAAGGCTTTTGGGATGCTTTACAGAGGGAGGCAGCTGCATACACTCGTATTTGTAGGGAACTGAGGACGACAGTAATTACCAAGTAACTTGTATTTGACAAGTAACTCTGGATTTTTCCACCATCTCAGAGAAATCCTACTGGCTTCTCCCAAAGCTTGCAGTATTGGTAAAATTCATACTCTTAGAGAAAGCAAGAGGCTTTAACCCTACCCTTAACTCTAGCCCAGTGTGCTCTATGACCTGTTCTTTCATCACTGAGCAACAGAATAATGGTTTTGCTTACTTTTCTGCCCACTTGCTGATGAGTAATCATCATTCAGCAGTTGTGTTCCACATGTGTGAAGCCAACAAGTGAAAGCATGAGAATCATGATTTGTAGGCTTCTGTCCCTAACTCTATATATTTATTGCAGCATTTCATCAGTAGTTGCATCACATCAATGCTGAATGTGGGGAGATGTGGCACTTTAGTCAATAAAAGAAGTTCTTCAGTGAAGTGAAGAACTCCTCTGGTCACAATAGGAGTTCACACAGTTCAAGGAGCTTGTACCTATGAGTGATTTGACTCGAGGCAACCTATTTCTAATGCTTTTGGTTTAGAGAGAATGTACTGGTCATGGGTGCCTGGTTGTAGAAGAATGGCAGAGCCTCCTTAATTACTGCATGGACAATGTGCTCTTTCTTTAGGACTTTGTTTTCTGCTTCCTTGTAGCTGGCCCGGATTCAGACCGACAGTGTAGTTATGATGCTCCGTGGGCTATACCCTGACCTCCACTTTGAGATTGGTAAGTTTTTTTTTGGATGTTGCCCTGGGGTAGATGGCAGCAGGAGCCAGTGGGTTATCTTTGTGTGCAAGACGTGTGTGTAGAGCCAGGATGGGAGATCTGAGTTTATCTGAGAGTGCTGTCTGAATTCATTTCAGTTGTGTGGCTGAGCAACTGCTGCTGCTGGTTTCTTCTGGGGGAGATAGAGGGATTTCATAAGTTCTTGATGATAAAAGTGCTGAGTATGTGATGGATATGGTGTTGTACTGCTTCATTTGCAAACCTGGTATTGTTCTGTCTGCACCCCTCTGAGCATTAGGGGCATTTTCTGGTCTGGAGCTCAAGGCTTTCAACAGGATTAATGGGAGCTCAGCCTTGCACTGAAGAGAACTGCTTTATACTTGTTCATTGGCTCTCTAGAGACAGACTGTGGCAGCTTCCATTGGGTCAGGTCTTCCCCAAACCTTGCTTTTGTTTTTGAGGACAGTGAAAGAAGTCTCAATTTCACTTGTTGTGAGTGCAGTGTATTTCTAGAAGTGAGCTGCTCTTGTATTGAGCTCGAGTCAGTGTTCAGACAGTGCTCATGGCATTTTGCATAGATAGTTTCAGCCTAAGCCCAGTGCTTTTATCAAGCCTCACGTTTTACCTGTCTCTGAGCAGTGGCCATGTCAACAACTGGGGACAAGATCTTGGATACAGCACTTTCCAAGGTAAAGGATCTGTTCTTCCTTTATTCAAGAACTAATTGTATTTATGTTATATTGGCTGATGCTTCTTTTGTCATTCATGTTCTTCCATTTATATGTAGATTGGAGAGAAGAGCCTCTTCACCAAAGAGCTGGAAACTGCACTTGAAAGAAATGAGTAAGAGCTTATTGTCTATCTCCTTGGCATTTGGTGCTCTTTGGACATATTTGGCTTGCTGCATAGGTGATCTACTTTCCTTCAGTTCTGGTCCCTCTTAGGGTAAAAAAAGTAGTCCTTAAAAAGTCACTGTCTTTTTTTCCCCCCACTTTTTTTCTCTCTACCCTGGGCTTAGGCCATGTATTTTGAAGTGGAGTTTTTGTGTCACTTGGTCTGCCCCAGTTAGGTTTTCCTCTGTTATTTGTGTATTACATGCTGTAATAATCAGGGCAGATTTGATCTCATATGATTCCTGCTTATGAATATATTTTTTAAAAAATACTTTACTTGTTGGTGGTAATGTATTGTGAAACAGATTAATTGTTACATTTATTAACTTATGCCAGCTAAATTTGTGGGAGAATTTGGCATGGGCAAATTGTGCTGTGTTCTGTGCAACTCTCTACAAAAACCCTTGCTTCAGGTGCCTGAGCAGAGAGAGATTAGTGCTGGTTTTGTGGGTTAGAGCTGTTACAAGATTTTTGTTGTTCTTTAATCTCTTTCTTTTCAATGTTCTGAGGATGGTTTCAGTGGTGCCTTAGTTAAAGTATGTTAAAGTTAGTTAAAGTTAAAAACAAAGAAAGTTTTCTGCATCTCTGCCATATAGTTACATCACACTGCATTTTCAGTGAAGTTGGTGAAAAAATATTGGAGACACAAGGCTTTGCTCTTGTGTGACAAAGAAGGTAGGCTGTAGTTCAGCTTGCTGTTACTCAAAGTTTGAAGCATAATACCAACCCACATACTGATGCATTTTGGTACAGTGAGTCTGTCTGTGTGAACATCTCCAGCATCTTCCCCTCATTCAATCTGATTGTTAAGTGTCTTTTGTTGCTGGGTAAGGGGAAAAGAGACAAAGGTGAAGTAGGTTTTCAGGAGTAACACAAAAACTGTATGGTAATCCTGGCTATGGAATCCTGAAATTCTTCTCCCTTCTCCAAATTAATTCCCAAAGTGGGTTCAAACTTTTCTGTAGGTGACCTGCAGGCCTCTGGTAGATTGCCACATGAGCTCCACTATCTGTTCTCTGATTACTGTCCTCTAATTTTTAGAGTTGACCTTGTGGTTCACTCCCTGAAGGACCTGCCAACTTCTCTTCCTCCTGGCTTTACGATCGGCGCTGTCTGCAAGTGAGTGTGAACTTGAGGCTTGGTTGTCTGAGGGTCTTGCACTTTATAGTGTTGGTGAAAGAGAGCAAAGGCAGCAGAGATCCTTTTAGGTGTTCAAAGTTTCCTGTGATTAATCTCCAAAACCGTGCAAGCTCCGGTGGAACACTAGGGCTGCCCAGTGTTCCATAGCTAGTAAGAGTGCTGAAAGTTCTTGCTCATACAGTGATGATGTAGTATTTTAGAGCCAGAGGCAGTTCTTCAAGGAAATGATAGCAGAACTGTTGATCTTAGCAGCCTTGTCTTAAATGACGTGTCAGACATTCTGTACCTGCATTATTTTGCAGAAGGGAAAACCCACTTGACGCTGTTGTCTTTCATCCCAAAAACTGTGGAAAAACACTGAGCCTCCTTCCTGAAAAGAGGTGAGTAGGAGAAGGAGGGGAAGACAGGTGTAAAACCAGAAGGGGCCAGTTGGTTGATAGTTTCCACTGGCAAGACAGTCAGCTCATTGCTTTATCCTGGTTTTACACTGCCTTTGGTGAGCATTCTGCAGACATTGACCTGGACCCACTTGCTGGAAAGAGTAACACTGCCTCACAGGAGTGCTGCACACTGAGTGAGGTTCATCTCTCAAGCCACCCTTGAGAGGCAGTGCTTTCTCAAGTTAGAACCTTTCTTGCCATGATCTCTCAAGTGAATTCTTGCTCCTTGATATTCTGCCTACTGCTGGGGAATAAATACAGTGCAGACAGGTACAGGATTTTGGCTTTCATGGACCTGAACTATGCTTCTGTTCTCACTCAGCCACTTCTGATTTCTTCCTTGTTTTTTTGGCATCACTTTCTTGTGGTTTCTCCATTTTTAATGACCTGTCTTTCCATAGAGGTTATTGGAATCCTTTGTCTGAGACAGAGTGAAATCACTCAGATTAAGGTAGTTATCAGAAAGATGTGTTTTCATATGTGAAAATGAAAGAAATAAAATAGCTGTGACACAAAGACTTGTGCTTCTGTGCATTTGGATAGCAGGAAAATCACATCTGGTTTAGGTTTCAGGTTACCAAAAGGAGGAAGCAGAAGGGCATTTACTGATTTCCTCAGTCTCATGACCAGTGACAGGACTCAAGGAAACTGCATGAAGCTGAATCAGGGCAGGTTTAGGTTGGATATCAGGAAAAGATTCATCACCCAGAGAGTGGTTCAGCACTGGAACAGGCTCCTGAGGGAAGTGGTCACACCACCAAGCCTAACAGAGCTCAAGGAGTATTTGGACAGCATTCTCAGGCACATGGTGAAATTCTTGGGGTGTCCTGCATAGGGCTAGGGCATGGAACTCAGTCATCCTGATGGCTCCCTTCCAACTCAGCATATTATATGATTCTATGAAAAGAAGTGAACAGCATGTATTTGAGAAAGGAAATGCCCAGACTTGCAGTTTTCTGTGGCATCCAGGTATATACTCAAAGGTCCTCTGCTTACTGCATTTCTGTCTTTGATGGAGTTCCTCTGTTTTAGTCACTTCATCACTTAGTTGTCTGGCTTTGTCTGCTTCATTTCGGGGCAGCAGAGTCTTTTTTTCTGTGAAAAATGTTTTCCTTCAATGAGGTTTCATCAGTCCTTGACAGTGGGCAGGGACTGCTCATCAGAAGCATATCCTGTAAATCAGCTCCTTGGGAGTTGCTTCAGACATGCTTCATGCTAAACTTCGCAGAGTGGTTCTCTTTCTTCTAAGGAGATACAAATCATTGACCAGTTTTTTTATCTTCATTTCAACTAAAAAAAAAAAAAGAGGTTACCGTTTGTTTCCTTGAAACTTCTGTGATATGTCTGGCTGGAGGTAATTGTTAGGAGTCTTCTGGATTTCAGTAATTATATTTTTCCCTGCAGTGTGATTGGTACCAGTTCACTTCGGAGAGCAGCTCAGCTCAAGAAGAAGTTCCCTCATTTAGAATTCAGGGATATTGTATCCTTTCCTGGCAAGCCATGGGAACTGGGTAAAGCTGCAAACAGGAAAGTACAACTTGGTGTAAAATCTAGATTCAAGGCTGATTTGTGCCACCTGACTTACAAGAAGCTGCTTCCTCAAATGCTCTTCTCCACTACTCTATTTTGAGGGGGAGGTAGCACTGTAGCCATTCCTCTGCTTTCTCATGAGACTGTGAAGAAGCAGCCAGCCTTGATCTTGCTGGGGGTGCAGTGTACAGATGAATTGTATGTTTTGCAGTATTTGAAAAACTGCATGATGGTACCTGTCATGTGTTTTTCACGGGCATGTGACCAAATGTTGCTGGGTTTCCAGTAACCCTGGCTGCAGTTTGGACCACTAGTTCCACTAGGGATGGGTGGCTTGACCTAGAAAAGTCATTGTTAGCTGGGTGCTAATAGTGTACTTCAGTGGTGTGCATATCTTAGACTCAGCCCTTGAACTAATATTGCATAACACTTGGCAAAATTCTATTTTAACAAAGAATTGTCCATATTTAACACTTCTTTCAGGATGGTACTGACATTCTCATTTGGAGACTGTTGGATTCTGTACAGTCTGTAAAGACTCAAGTGATTGTAGGACTCTGCCTGCTGTTTCTATGCTTGCTTAATCACTTCTACAGAGAGGAAACTTAAATACCCGTTTGAAGAAGCTGGATGAGAAGGAAGACTTCAGTGCCATCATCCTGGCTGCTGCTGGGCTGAGGAGAATGGGCTGGGAAAATCGCATTGGCCAGGTGAGGTGCAGCAAAGCAGGAAATACCATTGTCTGCTGAGCTATCAACTGTTTGCCTCTCAGACCTTCTGGTTGTCCTGTTCCAAGATAAGCATGCAATCTCCTGACTCCATTGCCATGCTAGCTTTGATTTGAGGCACTTCAGGAAGGAGTGGTTGGGTTTTTTGGTTGGTTGCTTTTTTTCTTCATACAGAAATTTTTCGTGTTCAGTTTTCCATTCAGTAAAAGGTTGTAATCTGATTGTCTCCTAGCACTTCACAGCACTTGTGTCTAACAATGCAGCAGTGTGCAAGGCTGAGATTTTAGTGATAAGCTAATTCACAAAGTGTTGCACTCCATTTGATAGAAAGTGCATTATCTCACTTTTGTGGTGGAAATACTGGGGCACGGGAAGGAAGAGGTGATATTTCTTCGGTCTGACATTAAATCAGTTGGTAGTGGAGGCAGGAATCTGGCTCTTGTTTCCTGTATTGTGAACAGTACAATGTGAATTAACTCTTGATTTCACTTTCTTCCAGCTCCTAGGCCCTGAAGATTGTCTGTATGCTGTTGGACAGGTACTTCACAACTTTTGTTCCTTACACCATGCTTGAAGGGCACTGAAAGCCAGCAGCAGTATGATATATCTGAGTAGTTAACTGTACTGAAGACTTCTCATGTCTTGATTACCAGAAAAGTACTTTGATCTCTTTGTTGGCTGTTACACTGTTTTAGGCACTGCTTGTTAGAAGATTGGGAGTCTGCTCTCCTACCCAATGTGTTAGGGGCTGATTCCTATCAGTAATAGAAAAACAGTAAATGGGAAAGGTAAGCCATGCACAGCTACCATGGGGCAACACAGCAGATATGGGGCAGGTTCTGGCAGGGGTGGTATTATGCTGCACCAGGATAACTGCAAAGCCACTGCAGTGTCTTTGCTCTGTGATGCTCCCTCCTTTGTGCATGGTGTCCTGACTGGTGCAGGGTGGAGCTGAAACACTGTCCTGGAGCACATTCTTAATGCTCCAGCTTTTAGGTGGGCAGACTGTTGGAGCCCATGCTGGCTGCATGGTTGAGTTTATGCAGGATTGCTGTGCTAGTAGCAAACTTGCTAAACCAGAGCTGGTGATCTGTTAGTGATTGCAGGTGACCAATCTGCACGTTCAATCATGTAT
This sequence comes from Anthoscopus minutus, assembly GCA_013399455.1. NCBI lineage: Eukaryota > Metazoa > Chordata > Aves > Passeriformes > Paridae > Anthoscopus > Anthoscopus minutus. Next base: position 131,366 of record VWYI01043640.1, on the reverse strand, counting down.
TTGTCAAGTACCATGCAGAGTTCTGGAATGGTTTGAGGTGGCAGCATGATCTAGAAACACTTTGCTGATTTAAGTCCTGATCTTCTGTTTATAGCAGCTACTGTAGGATGACCCTGCAGCCAGTGGAGTGTATTGTAATTCATTTCTGTGAACACTGACCCCTAAAAGGGTCTTAGCCTCCGAGTTCTGTTTCATGATCACTGCTGAGTGATACATAAAGTTGAAAAATTGCTCTATTTTGTTGTGTTTCTTCTTCTAGGGTGCCTTAGCAGTGGAAGTTCGTGCCAAAGACCAAGAGATACTGAATATGGTATCTGCCCTGCATGATGCAGACACTGTGTTGTGCTGCATTGCTGAGAGAGCCTTTATGAAGCGTTTGGTAGGTCTGGCACCTTTGCTCTGCCTGCAGCAGTAAATACTGATCTGCTAGTTGACTTGATGCCATAGTATGGGAAATCTGTTCCACTTCTCTAAAACTGCAAAGGAGAATACTTCTGAATGGAAAAGGGCCAGAAGAGTGATGGGGCAGGGTTGTGTGCAGCCTAAATTTTTCAGAGGCCTCTGCTTTGAATGTGTTGGGTAGGAACCTCCGTGTCAGCTGCTTTGTGTTTTAGGAGGGTGGATGTAGCGTCCCTGTTGCTGTCAACAGCCTGCTGAAGGATGGCCAGGTGAGGAGTACTTTGCATTTTTCATGGATTATTTCTGAAAACCTGTCCCAAGTGTGTGTATGTTGCTGTATTTTTTCCTGAAGCTAATTTCAGGTGTCTTTATAGCCAGTTAGGGCAGATAGTCTCCTGACTTGACTATTCTGTGTCCCAAGCAGGAGTATAAGAATAGGTCTGGCTACTGAAGCTGTCTTTCAGAAAATTCCCTTATAATATATACCAGATTCCCCACTCCACTGCTGCTGCTTATTTCATGTTGTCCTGAGATCTGAAAGTATTGCTTCTGACCCTACAAATCCTGTTTTTAGACAGTGGAGTGTGATTAAGGAGGTGGGAATCTAGAAAAAAACTTCAGCTTTTTCCTTAAGAAGTCACATCTTCCCTTACAGGGATTATACTTTTATTGTACCACTACTCATGCTGATCCCACTGCATGACAAAAGCCTTTCCCTCTGTACTTAGTTTTGTATATTGGGTGGGTTTTTTTTAAAGATGGGGTAACTGGCTGCTTGTGTTTGTTAATGTGGTATTAATCCATTCTATGTACTTTTCCAAGCTGTATTTGACAGGAGCAGTGTACAGCTTGGATGGATCTGATAGCCTGAAGGAGACCATGCAGACTGGTGTTAGTTATGCCCTTCAGGTGTGTGAACCATGGTGGTTTCAAAATTCAAACCTGAAGCTAAATGACAAAACCCAGGCCTTTAGATTATATTTGGTCTGGTTTCTTGTAAGCTGTAGCAGTACACTGTTCTTGAGGCTCCTCAGACTCGATTTTACTTTGTTTCATGGGTGTCTTAATTCCTTGCCCAGTTTTCCTACTGCCTTACTTTGAGGTGTTTATATTTGCAGAGTGAAGATGGACCGAATGATGACGTGCAGCACGTTGGCATCACAGCCAAGAATGTTTCTGGTCAGGCCCAGGAAGCTGCAGAGAACCTGGGTGTTGAACTAGCTAGTTTACTTCTGAGCAAGGGAGCAAAGCATATCCTTAGTGTGGCAAGGCAGCTCAATGATGCCCACTGAACCTGGGGTGTGGCCAGCAGCAGTGCTACAACTCTAGCTACAAATCTTTGCAGCTACATCATGATCCTCTGGAGGGATTTATTTCGACATTCACAACAGTCTTACCTGACGTTTGGGTGCAAAAAAACCTGAAATATGAAGTTAACTAACTTGAGTAGTTTCTGCTCATAAGAGTTTTCATCCCTCTCCACATTTCTCTAAATTAAGTGTCTCTTTGAAGTAGTGTCAACAATTTTTGTAGCTAGGAAGCTAAAGAAAAAAATAAAAATAAAATAAAAGCCTTTAAGTGTTCTGATTCCATTTAGGGGCAAGGTCCTCATTAGGTTATAACTGGAGACTCAACTGTGCTGGTACTAAAATGCTATACTGTGCTCAGTGCTTTCTGGAGTCGTTATTTGGGGCTTTTCACTGACTGGATCACTGAAGGTTCCCATTAGTTTCCTGATAATATGTTCCTTATAGTAAATTAGCAGAGATGCTGCATTCACCCTTGGTCTTAGTGAAGGTAAATAAAGTTCACCGTTATCAGGTAGATGCAGATTTGCCTACTGGCTAATATTAAATGAGGGAGTTTTGGTTTCCCTTGTATGTTTGCCCACAAAGGTCATGAAAGCCAGTTAGCTAGACTAGCCAGTGAAGGGGGAGCTGAAGCAGAAGCCCAAATTTCAGGTACTGTGGCTGCCTGCACTTGCTACTAGGTCAGCATCCTTTCAGCAGGGTTTGATTGTTACAGTGCCTTGTAGAAACACTGAAACGGCACCGTACCGGGGGTCCTGTTTTGTAAATAAAGCGGTTTTATTTTCTAGGCAATGTCCACTGAGCGTACCAGAGGTAAGAGTTAAATTAACGGGTCCTTAGGGAGCCGCTCTCGCACTCCGTGTTTGACGGGCCCCGGGCCGGTTCCTGCCCGCCCCCCCAGCCACGCCTCTCGTCCCCTTCCCTCCTGCCTCCTCCGCGGATCGCAGCTCTCCCGGTGAGCAATGGGGTGGCCCTGAAAAGGGCCTTTGAGTGGTGCCGGAAGGGCCGGCCGGCCTAGTACTCCTGTGACTGCTGCCCGCTGCCCCTCTTGCTGGTCTTCTTGGGCAGCAGCACGGCCTGGATGTTGGGCAGGACTCCGCCCTGCGCGATGGTAACGCCGCCCAACAGCTTGTTGAGCTCCTCGTCGTTGCGCACCGCCAGCTGCAGGTGACGGGGGATGATGCGCGTTTTCTTGTTGTCGCGTGCCGCGTTGCCCGCGAGCTCCAGGATCTCAGCGGTCAGGTACTCGAGCACGGCCGCCAGATACACGGGCGCACCAGCCCCCACCCGCTCCGCGTAGTGCCCGCGCCGCAGCAGGCGGTGAACGCGCCCTACCGGGAACTGCAGCCCAGCCCGGGACGAACGAGACTTGGCCTTAGCGCGGGCCTTACCGCCGCTCTTGCCACGGCCGGACATGGCGCCTCGCTCCGCTGCTGAACTGCTGCGGCTGCAGCCGCCGCGCCCGGGATTTTTATAACCTCCCGCCAAGTAGGGCCCAGCTCATTGGGCAGCGCCACGGCCCCTCGCTATTGGCTCGCCTGCCGGAAGAAGCTTTTTACTGACTGGTGGCTCGTGTGATAGCAGCGCGCTTGCTCTGAATGTGTTGGCGAGGGGTCCGGCCAATCAGCGAGCGAGGCGCCAAATTTAAACCACGCCGAGGCCGTTGGCGGGGGGCGGTGGCGCCGGCGCCGTCCCCAGCGCGCATGCGCAATGCGGGCCCGCCCACCGGGCGGCTGATGGCGGAGCCGCGGGGCCCTCGGTGCCGCCCGTCCGGGCCCGCGGGGCGCTCTGAGGGGTGGGGTCAGTCCCTGGGCCTGGCTTCCATCCGGAGTGAGGCACAGGGGCTCCCGGGATACCTACAGACTGACAGGTATCCCTGTCTGCAGGGGCGTTTGCCTTAGGCTGCCACATGGCGGGGAAGAGCATTTAGGGATGTGAAAAATCCTCCTGTGAGACGCTTTTTTTAGGGAATTTTGGAAATACGTGAGATATATTATGGGTTTATAATATGGGTATAATAAAAGAAGCCCCAAAGGAGAGGGAGCAGTCAAAATGAACTGGGAGTCAAAAACCATGAGAACGTTGAAGGAGAAAGAAAAGTAAAGAAAGTAACAATGTTTTAAAATGTTGCTGTTCAGTAAGAATTATTTCTAAAGTCTGTGCTGGCTTACTTAACCTAACTTGTATGCTTTTTTTTTTTCCCAGAGCGAGCAGACTGCCTACACTGCGTCCTTGTGTGCATCTGGAGCTCTAAGTGCTAGCAGCTGCCATTAGGACACAGAGCAGAGCAGTCAGGGGTTCCAGCAAATGGGAAGCACATGCAGGGAGGGGCCAGGGCTAGGTGGAATGCAAGTGTGCGATCCCTAGCAAATGAGCCAGACTGGAGAGCAAGTAGGATAATGGAATTTGGAGCCCAGGACCAGATATCAGAGATGGGGGTCAGCAGGATGCTTACTGGAGGTAGGGCTAAGCCAGCTGACTGGGGAAAATGGGGTGGCTGCCTGAGAGGTACCTACTGGAAGGCCACATTCCTAGATCAGCTAGCAGAGATTAATTTCTCTGTTCATATGCCCTGATGCATAAAATCCAGCAGCTAGTTACTGGACAGACTGTTTAAGGCCAGGTACTGAATGGCTTCATAGTGTGTAGGTGTTTATGAATATACTGTACTACCAGACTTACAAACTGATCAGCTGAAGAGGAGGAAGAGGATTTGGCCACTTGAGTGCTGTGTTTTCTGTGCTGATTGGTGCCACTGGACACAGGCATTTTTGCCTTCTGGTAACACATTCTGAGCCTTGTTACTAGCTGGTGTGTGGAGGTGCACTGCCCTTGCATCTATTAGGGTACTGGACCTGGCAATTTCTATTTTCACCCACCTCAGCATCCCTGTTTCTGCTGTTGCATTATCTCACTTTCACTAGCATTAATCTTGCAAAGCCTATAACCTGGTACTCCAATGGCTGTTCTGTTTTTTTCAAGGCAGGTAGCAATTCTGTGTTGAACTGTGGTGCTAAATATTGCTATATAAATAATTGTATTTGAGGAAAAGGGATTGGCAGTCAGCAGGATCTTAGATCCACGTTAATCTAAGGGTCTTTGGAAGACAGATGATACAGGTATTGAGAATTAAAAGCTCATCAGCAGGAACATTCCCAGTAGCCATGAAGGAGGGAGTCTACTGTAGAAATGATCAGCTGCCTAAGAAGGCAGAAGGGAGAGATGGGTCATATAACCTAGCTTCACTGCATGTCAATATTGTCGAGGCAAAGCACTGCAGGGGAAAGGGTACCATGAATTATTTTATTCTTGGAGCACTCTGAGTTTTGAGTATGGATTATAACATGTCATTCTATGTCCATGGACCAAAATCAGGATTGGAGAAGCCAGGAGTTGAGTCTGCTTTACTTATTCTGCTCACAGAAATTAAAGTTGCTGTTTTCTGTCTTGGTGAACAGAAATGTCTGTTAGATGTATATAGATTCCATCTTTCCCACTTTCCCTAAGTGCTGTCATTTGCTTCCCCTCTAAAAGGTATTCCTAATAACAGTGATGTCCAAGTAGCAGTGAATCTTTTCTATCACAGAATTGGAAAAAATACTTTGGTGCACAAAAACCATTCCAGTTCAAAACTAGCTCACGCAAAGCAGTTGCTTGCGTTTTGACAGGTTCTCAAAGGCTGAGAGTAAGATCAGCTGAGTCATTTGGTCAAGCAACTGGAGAAAATGGACTGGCAGGTAGAATTCTTCCCCTTGCTCCTGACAGTCCAGTCAGACATCATAAAACAAGCGCACTAGTTGGTACCGGATCGAAAATGCAATCGCGCTGCCAAGGACCTAGGTAGAAATCAGACACAGAACAGAAACATTATACTGTTGGATGGTTTACAAGCTATCAGATTCCTCCTTTCCAAATGGATTTCCTAAGCTTTCCAGCATGCCTAGTTTCATAAAACAACAACAAAAAGGTTACAATTTTAGGTATAGGAAGATAAATGGCAGAAATCTAACCAAAAACCTTGTTTCTTTCTCTGAGGATTTTAGGTATCAGTGAGAGATTTCTCCATGTGCCTGCACACAGTCACATTCCAAGAATATGTTGATAACTTGAGAATAACTCCTTCCCCCTTAAGGAGCCTTTATTATAACATAAACTCCATGGTTTGTAATGGAAAATACCTTATGTCAAAGCTGAAATTCAGCATCCTTACAATAAGCTGCTGTCAGGACTTCTGTGCTGTGACTGTGATTGAGATAAGTGCTATGCATTTCCTGTCTTCTCCCATCCCCGAGGTCATCTGCCTGAGCCCTCAACAGGCTTTTGTTGAAAGTCCTTCCTCTCAAATCTGGCTAAGTGTCTCTTTCCTAGTAAGAGTTCCTTATCTTAAATCTGAAGATGAAAAGAAGGATTTTATTGTAGGCTGTTAACCAATGCAGGCCTTTCCAAAAGTGGTGTTTTTACTACACTGTGCTCAGGAATTCACACGCTGAATAGAGGTAGTGGCAGTATCTGTGAAATATCTCCTTGTGCTCCAAGTGGCTTCAAAACACTCCTGCATGCCCCTCAGCCTGAGGAACCCCAGGTGCCACACTTGCACAAGTCCACTTCCCAGAGATAACTCTGAGACTCTTACTTGGTATTACTGAAAAACAGCAACAAACCAAAAGGCTGTTTTGATTCAGAGTGACAAGGCACTCTGCTGCACTCATGTTTTTCTTGCAACCAATGACTTGTGCCTTGTGAACCTTAAGCTGACTTTTTCTTTGTAAGCTCTCAATGAACAGGAAGGTTTGTGTGAATTTCTTTCCTCCTTGAGGTGTGTAAGCATCTTATTGTCCCCAAGCTCCACAGCTCAACTGCACCTTGTGTGAAGAGCATGGTATTTTACTTTCCCCTTAAAACTCTGAGACTGACTTAGATCTGTTTCTATTGCAGAGTAAATCTTTCTACTGGAGAAACCCTTTGTCTGACCTGAATGAGTAGCAACAGCAGAGTGAGATTTCGCTCGTGCGTGGGTCCGATCAGCTTTATGACAAAATTAATAAGTGTCATATTATTGCATTCTGTGTATTCACCATCTTCATCTGTTCCACTCTTCACATCTACTAAGTGCAAGATCTTGACTACCTGAGGAGAGAAATATTGCATGCTATTTCACCAGGTATGTTTGGTGTTCACTGGCTAGTCTTGCTCAAGAGCCCTTTTGCTGTCCCAGCCCTGAAATCCTGGTTGTGCTCTTACTGCAGAGACAGGACAGACTTATGATGGTCCTGTGGCATTTCTATGTGTGGTTATTCTCAAAGACTGATTATTAACAGAATCGAGTGACTGTGAGGGATGGTAACAGACTTTCTTCCAGATTTGAGCCAGGCAATAACCACTGAACCCAGAAGTTCTGCATTTTCTCCCATCCTGTTTCTGCTACACTTGATTACTGCCTCAAAATGCATCTGAATTTTGAATGTTTTCCAAATATTACCTTCAGAATGCTTGTTCCCAGGGCAGAGAGGCTCTTGGTTTTGAATTTGGAGTAGCTCATCTCCAACTTCCCTGTACTAGGATTAAGCCTAGAAGAAACATTTAAAATTTAATCCAGATACAATGAGACAGATCATTTTGCAAGCAGACTTAGATCCACAGCTGAGAAAGAAATCCAGTGGTAGAAGAAACAGGAATAACCTGATGCACTTAACAGCTGCTGGTATCTAGCCCAAGTGGGGCAGAGAAGACTCCTTCCCATTGCACCTCCAATATATGCTGTATAAAGAATGTAAGAATTTATCTGCAGAGAGAATTGCTCTCTGCAATGTGGCATAGTGCTACAGAACTCTTGCTACTATGAAATCGTAGCAGATCCCACTGCTGCAGCATTAAAAGCAGCATGTGTCAGTTCCTCTCCATCTTGTAGGTCAGAATTATGTTCTAACCTTGCTAAATCATTCTGAATCTGAGGGCTGGACTGGTCAGAAACGAACTGTAGCTGGAAGAGTGAGCTGCTGTCTTTTAAAGAGAAAACATATTTTGATGGTGTTTAAAAAGAGCACCTTCCACCACCTTCCTCAGCTGGTGTTGGAGGTAAAAGACATAACCTGCAGTACCACTAAAGGTCACTTGGTACATTACCTTGGTAGCCGGTGACGGGGACAAGGAATGACGTGGAAGAGTTGAGGCAGTGAATAGAGGAAGTTGAGTACTTGTGGGATGAAAAAAAGCAGCATTGTTTTGCTGAAGTGTCCCAAGATCCCCACCACAGCAAAGGTCATGCCAGCAAAGTAGCAGAAGGTGTCCCCAACAAACACTCGAGATGGGTACCTGCAATTCATGGAGCAGAAGAGCAGAGGTCTGACATGACAGCTATTGCCATGGAAATTGCTATTTATAACCACTGAATTATGCCCACATTGCAGGTTAGGGGTTAATGAGGATCTGCAGCAGATCTACACAGGAAAAACAACTGCAGGTATTTATTCTAAGAACTGCAGGACTGGGACCCACCACCTGACTTGAGGAGAATATGGTATGAAAAGACAGCCAGTGAGGCACAGGAGAGAGTGCACTCTGTGTGTTTGGGTGAGCTGGTGTGACTGCAGTTGTTCTAATACAAAGAAAAGCTACAGCTCCATCAATGCTTTGTGTTCTTGGTTCTGGCAAGAAGCCTCTCTACACTACAGCGTTCCACCTGCATGTTCTTAAGTGGTTTTGTTTGTTGAAAAAGGGAGAAGCTAGAGGGAAAGGATGCTTCCAAACAAATTCTGAATGTCTATCCTCTTACCAGTTGTGGTAAAATAGGCCCAGCGTGGTAAAAAAAAAGGGAATCATGAAGTAGAGAGAAAAAATGTGATCATCTCGATAAACCCCTATAGAAAAAAGAAAAACATATGTTTGTGATAAGATTGCTTCATTTTTAGTAACACCAGCTATTGAAATTTAGAATTCAATCTCCCTTTGCTTTTTGCGCCCACAAATATTTATTTTCCTTACCATTCAGCTCTACAATATTGAATATGATAATGGAAGCAGCTATCACCAGCGACTGTCCTGCTTCAATTCCATTAATTCCAGCCAGAATGTTGATGGCATTGGTGCAGAACACTGCTAGCATACCCATGTACACGTAGTAGAGGATACCTGCAGATCAGAGCAAGCCAAATGCTTTAGTATTTGGAGACAAAGCAGGCCCTAGACCAATTCACTGAAGCTCTCACTTCCTACTTTATACAACAACCTGTTACCTACCAATCTCAGTGAGTTTTGATAGTGGTAGCTTACAGATAAAATAGTTTTCTCTCTTATGAGTTGGCTGTCATGTGCACATGTACATACAGCACTGTGACTGCAGCAAACTGCTGTAGCCCTGAAAACTACAAGCCTTCTGTTGTTTTCTCAAGTTTTCTAACGTTTTCATACTTGTAGTCCACTATCCCATGAATGTAACATAAGCAAGTTGTTTTTCTGCATACCTCTGTGAGGAGGTCATTTTTATGGACTTTTCAATTGACCAGTGGAATTGGAGAGGAGGTCACATTATTCTCCTGGTCATGCTTCAGAATCTATATATGTAGACAAGGTCAAAATAAAAGATTATTCTTTCTTTCATGTTCAGAGTGGAGAGGTGCTGTGTTCTTTTTTGTGTCTTATAGCAACAAACTGCTGTTTCTGTCTTTCTAAAATCCTGGTATTATCAGCAATGTGCTGTGTGCCCAGTACTCACCTGTATTGCCAGGATCATGGGAAAGTGACTGCTGCCTGTCTATGCACAGCTGAATGTATGCTGGGTTGCTGGATGTTCTTTCCAGCCTCATGTTTAGTGGGTGGAGTGCCACTCCTCTTACTGGTTACTTAAGCAAATCCTTAGTCTGCTCCTTCTGCAGCACAGAGTACTTCAGGTGATCCCTTCCACTGACTGCTTGCCACGTGGATGACGGTTTCTGGTGATTCATAACTTACCCAGGTCCAAGTGCATGCCCAGCAGCAGCCGGAAGGGCTTAGGCACCACAATGGTTGTGTTCCCAAAGTTGGTGAAATAAACCATGAGCAGTGGGAGGGAAGCCATGGTAGGAAGAAGCAACTTGTGGCGCCAACGCAGGTTCAGAACATCATCTGCAAAGCCCAGGAAAATCATGCAGCAGATGGCAAGGAGCGAACCGATGAGCTCCACGAACTGCAGGACAGAGAACAGGACCCCGGTCACCGGTGGCCACTCCCTGCCCATGCCTGCCACGCTTGCAGCACTAGACCAGCCTCACCTCGTCGTGAGGAAAGGCCGCGCACTGCTCCTCCACAAAACATCTCAGGAAGGGCACGGGGATGAAGCAGAAAAGGATGATCAGGAACACGGCACCGCTGATCACGCCCTGTGCTTCGGGGCTGGAAGGTAGAGCGGGGACAGTCAGCCTTGCCCGGGCCGGCCCCGCGGGGCAGCTCCGGGAGGCAGCGCTACTCACACGGGCCGCCTTGAGGTCTTATTGAGGTCCTCCCCGAAGAGCCGTGCGGCGAGGAAGTGGTCGGTGAAGGCCGGGATCAGCGTGAGCGTGGCCGCGAGGCCCAGCAGCGACCCGCCGAGGTTGATGAGGAGCGGCACGGCGGGCCAGGNGCCTGCCGGGGGCGAGGCCGCCATCTTTGGCCCTGGCATGAGCTTCCTGCCGGCACGGAGCTCTGCTCGCACGACCGCAGCGGTTTCAGCCGCGCTGAGGGCGTGCGGAGACGCCTGTCCCCGGTGCTAAGGTCCGCGGTGCTCCTTCTCTTCCGCGCGGCTCCTCCGAAACTCCGCGCCGGGAGCAGCACTCGCTCTGGGACGGCCCCGCCACGGACTCCGCCCCGCAGTGCCCGCAACTGCCATGGCCACTTTGGCTCCCCGTTCCCCCGCGGTTCGGGTACGTCATTTCCTCCCGTGCGGCGGCCGGGGCCGCGCAGCGCGGAACGAGCGACGGCTCCGCCCGCCTGGCAGCCGGAACCACCCGTGCCCAGCTCCGGGAGCGGCGCTTGCGGGCCGGCCCCGGCCAGCGAGCCGCGTTACGGGGGTGCGGAATGCGCGAGAGCGGAACAGTGAGCGGCCCTCGGGTTCGTTTCCCCACGTGTTTCCTCAGATGTCGGGAAAATTCAGTAAAATACCTTACTGGAGATTTTTGGTTGTCAGGGAATCTGGAACTGCTGTTGGACCCTCGGGGCATTTTTATGGGGTGGGGAGGGGAAGGCAGGATAGGCTTAATGTCCATTCACTGTTCTGTTCATTCAGGTGCGAGTCGATGAGCAGAGGGGAGATGCAGCAGGAATTCCGCTAGCAGCGAGAACTTTTACGTGCCCTGCATCTGTATGACAACCTGATGCGGTTTCTGATGGCTTTATCTGATTTTTTGGATGGCTTTTTGGCCACCTAAGGAGCTGCTGCTGTGTTGAGAGGCCACCTCTGCTCTTCTGTCTGTAGAATATATGCAAAAGTTTCTGATGAAACTTTAAATAAACTTTGAGGCGGGCACATGGTACTGCTGGGGAGGAAAGCGCAGCACAGAGGTGCAGGGAGCATGTCTGGCCAGAGGCCGCTGCTGCTTTGGGTTGTGGCTGTCAGGAGGCGATCAAAACTCTTGTTACTTGCCCTTCACGGCGAGAGTGGCACAATCGGGAGCAGACGAACGGAAAAGTTCCGCCTTGCTGGTGTGTTCTGCGTGCCTGGTGCGAACAGGGTAGTGGCTCCCAGCAGAAACGAGCGTGATGTGACAAGGAAAGCGTCGTTAATCGGAGCTCGGAAAGCTCGGTGGGGAGCTGATCTTGCAGATCGCGGCTGTGCTCCTATTTCAGTTCCCCAGAAGAGAAGGCTCCGGCACGAGCCGTGAGATTTCCCGGCCGTTCGGAGCGGGTGCCACAGCCGTGCGGCCGGTACGGGGCAGAGCGGCGAGCGCTCCCGGGCGGCGAGCAATCCCACGCGGCAAGCGCTCACGGTCGGCGGGCGCTCCCGGGCGGCGGGCGCTCCCGGTCGGCGGGCGCTCCCGGGCGGCGA